>WBNM01010471.1:10325-54906 GCA_013399055.1 Ramphastos sulfuratus | reverse complement strand
AGCCTCAAACCAGCACACATTTGGATCAACACACATAAATTATGTGTTTTTACTTTCCTTTGTACCCAATCAATAAAGAAAAAATTGAAAGGAAAATTAGGGATATGAATTAGTTCATCCAGAATGCTCACACTCATCTTTAAGAATTTATGATTCCCTGGCTACACAGTTTAATTTTAGTGATTAACAACTATGTTCCTGTATGGAAAACATAACAGATGAGGCCAAATGAGCATCTCAGCGTTCACACTCCTGCACTCATCAAAGGGAATGTGCGGCTGCAGGCACTCCATGTGATGCAGGACCATGTGCCTGGCTCTGCTCATCAGGACGCAGGATGCTCCCTGGCTGATGCACAGCTTTTTCACTCCAGTTCCCCAAATCCAGAATATGGGGTTGAAGAAAACGAGCAGGAGCCAGACTGATCCACAACACTTACGTTCTCTGCACAGCAGTGTGGAAGTGAGACAACCCCCTTTCTTGCTACTGTGCTCCTTCCCCATTTCCAAATTCCATTTCTACTGTGTTTCAGTAGAGAGCAGACCATTTGTGATTAATTTCTGCAGTGCACAATTAACTGTGTTACTTTCACTCTCTCTGAAAATGAAATTTGGGCTTGCTGGGTTAAGTTTAAAAATATTATTTGCGATATTGAAAATACTTAATAGGTAACACTCAAGCAATTCCCTCCCCTGTAAAATCCACGATTAAGATCAATTTTGCATTTTTTTAATTAAATTGACACCTTAACAGGAAGAATGCACAGTTTATTACTACAACACTCAAACTGAAAGTCACCCCTCATGGTTACATTTTAACTCCCTAACTCATGCATGAACTCATTTTCTCACCAACATTGTCTTCCCATTTCCTGGTGGGCCGAAGAGCAATAAACCACGTGCAGGAGTTCTAAGCCCTGTAAATAACTGAAAAACATATCATCAGAAAAGTACCTTCAAAGATTTAAAGAAAACGTTGATTTACCTTTTTAAGAAAGCAGTTTAAGATTCGCAAATGGCTAGCAGTGGCAGCAACAGCAGCAGTGCTACAACCCTACAGGTTTTTCACAGAATTAACCAGGCTGGAAAAGACCTCTGAGATCATCAAGTCCAACTTATCATCTAACCCTTCTAATTAACTAAACCATGGCATTAAGTGCCTCATCCAGTCTCCTTTTAAACACCTCCAGGGATGGTGACTCCACCACATCCCTGGGCAGCCCATTCCAATGGCCAGTCACTCTTTCCATGAAGAACTTCTTTCTAATGTCCTGCCTAAACCTGCCCTGACACAGCTTGAGACTGTGTCCTCTTGTTCTGTCACTAGGTACCTGGGAGAAGAGACCAACCCCCACCTGGCTACAACCTCCTTGCAGGTAGTTGTAGAGAGCAATAAGGTCTCCCCTGAGCCTCTCCTTCTGCAGGCCGAACAACCACAGCTCACTCAGCTTCTCCTCACAGGGCTTGTGCTCCAGCCCCCTCAACAGCCTTGGTGCCCTTCTCTGGATGTGTTCAAGCACTTCATCTTTCTTAAATTGAGGGGCCCAGAACTGGACACAGTACTCAAGGTGTGGTCTAACCAGTGCTGAGTACAGGGGCAGAATCCTTCCCTGGTCCTGTTGGTCACACTATTCCTGATACAGGCCAGGATGCCATTTGCCTTCTTAGCCATCTGGGCACACTGCTGGCTCATGTTCAGTTGGCTGTCGACTAGTACCCACAGATCTCTCTCTGCCTGGCTGCTCTCCAGACACTCTGTCCCCAGCTTGTAACCCTGCATGGGGTTGTTATGGCCAAAGTGCAGAACCCAGCACTTGGACTTGTTCAAACTCATGCCATCACAGTATCACAGTATAGCAAGGTTGGAAGAGACCTCAAAGATCATCAAGTCCAACCCACTACCACAGACCTCAAGACTAGACCATGGCACCAAGTGCCACGTCCAAACGTGCCTTGAACACCTCCAGGGACGGTGACTCCACCACCTCCCTGGGCAGCCCATTCCAGTGGGGAATGACTCTCTCAGTGAAGAACTTTCTCCTCACCTCGAGCCTAAACTTCCCCTGGCACAGCTTGAGACTGTGTCCTCTTGTTCTGGTGCTGGTTGCCTGAGAGAAGAAAGCAACCTCCTGCTGGCCACAACCACCCTTCAGGTAGTTGTAGACAGCAATAAGGTCTCCTCTGAGCCTCCTCTTCTCCAGGCTAAACAATCCCAGCTCCCTCAGCCTCTCCTCATAGGGCTTGTGCTCGAGGCCTCTCACCAGCCTCGTTGCCCTTCTCTGGACACGCTCAAGCACCTCAAAGTCCTCGGGCCATTGGACTGTGCCCATCTATCCAGCCTGTCCAGGTCCCTCTGCAGAGTCCTCCTACCCTCTAACAGATGTACACTTGCTCCCAATTTGGTGTCATCTGCAAACTTACTGATGGTGGACTAAATCCCTTCATCCAGATCATCAGTGAAGATATTAAACAGGACTCGGCCCAGCACTGATCCCTGGGGCACACCATTAGTGACTGACTGCCAACTGGATGTGGCTTCAATCACCCTCACTCTCTGGGCCCAGCCATCCAGTCAGTTCTTAATCCAGCACAGAGTGCCCCTGTCCAAGCCATGGGCTGCCAGCTTTGCCAGGAGTTTACTATGGCAGACAGCAAGAACTACATTCTACTATTAACTTGACAATTTGCATTGCCACTGTTTCCCACACAACAGTTAAATTACCTCATGATCGTTCTGTGCACCGAGGCACTATGAAAGGAGTACACAAGTCAGTAACATTCCACAAGACAGACCAGCCTAACAAGTTTAAAGCACCAACGGCATTTTAAAAGGGGGGGAGTTCAGCTATGTAGTAAAAGAGTTAAAGCAATGTTCTTACTATCTCCATAAGGGAGAACACCCTCATCTTTCTTTTTTTTTTTTTTTTTTTTAAAATCAAACTTGAGAACAAAATTAAATTGCTTAAAATATTACTGGAGATTCACCTACTTTTTCTTAATGAGATTGATAATCATCTTCTTCTTCTAACTTTGCATTGGATTCATCTTTCCTATACTGCAAAATTGCACTCATGTAGCACCGCAACAAGTACATCTACAAATGATGACAGAGTGCAAATCTTTTACTTCTTCCAGTAGTCTTTTTTCCCCAGTGCTTTGTCTTTACCACTTTTCTCAAGAGTTTGGAGTTCCTTTTCTTAGCCTCAGTCCTGCTTTCCAGCTTCCAGTAATTCCAACAACCAACCAAAATGATAGTAGGAAGTCTCTCACATAGACTCATCATGTCTAAACACCATTTTTGGCAGGCATTCCTTTCCACAATATCCATAGTAGCAAACGGCTCCATTTCCAGTGTACTGTTTCTAGGATCATCAGCTAACCTGGATTTTTTATTTCATCATTCATTTTGCTTGTGCTTGACCACTAAAACTCGCTATTGAGCACGATCCTATTCACTAATACATACCACCCGTGTTACAAATGTCTTGCAACATTTTAACCCGGGCAACTATATTTTTGAGTATTTGCTGCTGTTCTTCAAAACCATCTTGCCTCATGCCAGCCTCAAAACAAAAGTTCTGCCTGGAGTAAAGTATTACAGGCCTTGAAGTTCAGATTGTAACAGGAGAAAACTTTCCTGTTTCAGATGCTGCTTTTCTGATGAGATAGCAGTAGGACAGGGAGGGATAGGGGAGCTGCTCCCTGGCTTGGGTTTTTATCTCACTCCTGCTTGCTGCTGTGGTTTTTCTGCAAATAGGCTAAGGGAATTGTGTATTTATGTTGTCTCATTAATATTCAACTCTTATCACACTCTCTTTGTCTCAACCCAAAGGTTTTTTTATGTTGCTTTTCCCTCACTTCTGTGTTGGGGGAAACAGACAGGTTAACCTGTCCAGGTGTGCTTTAACCTGTTACACCCTCCTATAAAAATACTACTAATTGGCTTGTTTAAATATTATTTTGATTACAAAATTTCATTAAGGTTAAAACTGAAGTAATCAACTAAGCATCCCCCTACAGTTGTCACATCTACCGTGATCATTTACAAATAGAATCATAGAATGGTAAGGTTGGAAGGGACCTCAAGGATCATCTAGTTCCAACAAATAACAACACCAGAATCTCTTTGCCTCCAAGAAACATGTAAAACTTCACAGGATTCTCTGTCCTTGTTACATTTCAACCTACAACGTCACACCACTTGTTACAGTAATACAAAGAAGACCTTACTGAAATTACCCACTGTTATTGGAAAAGAATCATAATTAACCCAAGCCTCACCTCTCAAAATCCCTCTCACTCAGCTTGCTGTATTAATGTTACTGAACAAAATACTTGACATCCTAAAGCACTGTAATAGCTGAAAGAGTACAATAACATTTTCCTTCTGTATAAGAATACCAGAACATGCCTATTTGATTCCAAAGCTTTGTTTTCCTAAGGGTGAGTATTCCTAGGATGCTATGCCAGGTTTAGGTTTCTTACCTGCAACATCTCAAAAACAGATAATGTATTAAAGGAAAGATGAAGACCATAGAATTAACTCCAGCTATCTACCAATGTGACAAGAGACCCACAAGCAAACAAACAGTGATTCTGCCTGAATAATCAGCATGGCAGTAAGTCACTGCACAGAATTTCTGTGAGAGTCCAGTAGCTTTTAGCAAGTCCAGCTTAGGAAAAGACCAAAAGGTCAACTAATCAAACCCCTCTGCAGTAAGAAAAGACATCCCCAAGTAGATCAGGTTGCTCAGAGCACCATCAAGCCTGACACTGACTGTCTCTAGAGACAGGGCCTCCACCACCTCCATAGGCAACCTATTCCAGTGCTCAACCACCCTCACAGTAAAGACCTTTTTACTTATGTCAAATCTAAATCTACCCTTCTCTAGTTTAAAACCATTGTCCCTTGTCCTAGTCCTACATGCCCTTGTAAACAGTCCCTTCACAGCTTTCTTGTAGGCCCCTTTCAGGTACTGGAAGGGCACTATATGTTCTCCCCAGAGCCTTCTTTTCTCCAGGCTGTGCAACTCCAACTATCTTAGCTTGTCTTCACAGGAGAGGTGCTCCAGCCCACTGATCTTTTTCATGGCCTTCCTTGAGACCCTCTCCATCAGGTCCATGCCATTCGTGTGTTGAGGGCCCCAGAGCTGGACATGGTACTTCAGGTGAGGTATCACCAGAGCAGAATGTCAGAATCATCTCTTGCGATCTACTGGCTGCACTTCTTCTGATTCAGTTTGGCTTCTGGGCTACACGTGTGCTCACGTCCAGATTTTGTTCACCAGCACCCCTAGGTCCTTTTCTGCAGGGCAGCTCTCTATCACATCCTTCCCCATGAGGACTGTCTTAGCCTTGCTGAACCTCATCAGGGTCATCTGGGCCCACTCCTCCAGTGCATGCAGGTCCCTCTGGATTACATTCCATCCCTCTGGCATAGTGAGCACACAGCTCAGCTTGGTGTCATCTGCAAACTTGCTAAGGATGGACTCAATCCCATTGTCTGTATCACTGATGCAGACTGGTCCCAGTACAGACCCCTGAGGGTCACCATTGTTGTGGAAGGCCAATAGCCCTAAAACATGCCCTGGCTTGCCCCACCCTTCTGGTGATGGGGGAAGCAAAAGCAGGAGGAAAACAAAAGCTGGGGCCATTATGTCCTCTCCCAAAGTGATAAACAAATACCCACAGGTGTTTATGCACTTGTTAGTGTCTTGCCCAAATAAGGGTAAGCAAGCCCTGGTTTCACCTAATATGGCCAGTTCTGGCAAAGTGCCATTCTGGTTGGTGAATCTCTGTGGCCAAAGGAGGCATTACACTTGGGCAAATAATATAAATGGAGCTAAGTTGCAAGCAGTGTGCTCCCCTCTGCCTCAGTGTGGTCCAGACCAGCTTAGCCCTGATGTTTTGGGCTTGACCTACCTGGAAACTTAAGTGCCTCAAGTTTACCAGGAGAAGGCATTAAGTGCCTCATGACGTCCTGAGAAGTGCCACCAATATCGTGCTCTCTGCACATTCACAAGACATCCTGCCAGCACCTCTACAAACCTCCATGCCAAGTCTGATCTGATCCTGGTTCCTCTAGGACTCCAGAGATCATCTATCTCTTTCCCAGCACCCTGTTACAGCCTGGAAAGATCCAGACGCCTCTCAACAGCTACGAAGACACTAACAGAACTCCCCTCAAGTGTTTGAGCACTGTCTGGAAACTGTAGTCATCCCTGGGAATCTGGATATAATACTTTTTGAGTAAATATTCATAAGCCTCTCTATAAGTGAATTCTATTGTGCCTTCTACCTTATCAGAAAGGAGCCTCTCAGGTCTCCCTTGAGGACGAATGGCATATTGGCCACAAGATTCTCTTTCCAAAATAGTTTAATGTTTGTTATGTTATTGCTAGTTATTTCTTAAGAGTTCTAGATTCCCTGTTTTCCCCTCTGTGCAATACTTTCCATGACTGTGCAAAGAACCTATTATTATTAAAAATTATGGTCTGTGGTGAGATTGATAAATATAAAAATTAATTAATATAGTTTATTTTGGAATAGATCCCGCCCATACTGTTACACCCATCTCCATTGGGGCACTGGCCGCTACCCTCTGGATGTGACCATCCAGCCAGTTCCTTATCCAATCAACAGTCCATTCATCAAAACCATACTTCTCCAACTTACAGAGAAGGATATTATGGGGGAACTACATTAAAGGCCCTGTGGAAGTCCAAATAGATGACATTCATCACCCTTGCCTTGTCTACTGATGAGGTCACTTCATTGTAGACAGCTACTAAGTTGGTCAGGAAGGACTTGCCCTCAGTAAAGCCATGCTGCTGGCTGTCTTGAATCATCTCTCTGTCCTCAATGTGCCTTATGAGAGCTTCTAGGGGGGTCTGATACTTGATTTTCCCAGGCACAGAGGTGAGGCTGACAGGTCAGTAGTTCCCACAGTCCTCCTTTCTACCATTTTTTAAAACGGGTGTAATGTTTCCCTTCTTCCAGACATCAGGGACTTCACCTGGCTGCCAGAGCTTCTTCAATATCATGTAGAGTAGCTTTGCAGCTCGATCAGCAAGGCTGATTTGTTTGTTTCTTGTTGTGTTTTTTTGGGGTTTTTTGGTTGGTTGGTTGGTTTTTATTAAAGAGTGTCTCAGAAAACTCCAGTAGCATACAGACCAGACCTAAATCTAAGCAGTCACAGTAGTTGAGATGCTACCTATAATAAATATAAGCCTAAATTACCAGTTTTCACTCAGCCAAATAACAAGGATATCAGCCCTCGTGTTATACACCTCCATGTACTTGCATGTTCACTACTACACTTCATAGCAGGAGAGAATGCAAAGAAGTGACTACTCTGAGTGCTTAACTAACATCCACACAGAAAATGAGACCAGAATACCAACTTAATATTTTTCAAATCAGATAGTGCCATGACTTTATTTCTCTACACAAATCTCATCTGTTCCACCCTTCTAGTTATGGGCTCTGTCCTTTATACATGCATATAGGGTTGGACACAAAGCTACAGTTACTAAAACAGTGATTTTCAGGATTTTTTTCATTTGTTTCCTCTTCAGTTTGGCTTTTTAAGGGAACTGTGGTTTACTGGGTTTGGATTTTATTTTGTTGAGGGTTTGGATTGTTTTTTTTTAAGCTAGTGTCTTGGTTACTTTCTCCAACATTGACTAACCAGAAGATAAGAAATTCATGCATTATTGTAACAAATTCTCCATTCTCTTTTTCAGTATTGCTATCACCACATAGCCATTGACAGCAATCATAACCAGGATTCAGTTCATCACAGCAGGATTCAAGAATCACCACCTCATGTGTGAAACATAATACTTTTTATTTCTCCTTTGGCAGAATTATAACAAAACCCAGCTGCTTACCTCAGGTCTAAGAGAAGGAAGGATAACAATTTCTTGCAAAGCTTGTTTAGCCAGCTCCTGCCCTGCAATATCATCGAATTTAACAGCTGGCCCACTAACAAAGAAATAGAATACTAATTAGTCTAACAATGAGATGCTCTTTTTTCAGCTGCAGCTGACTAATTTAATGCATTTGACTATTTATACAGAACTCTTTTGAGGAAATCTACAACTTATACTGCAATGCATTTAAAAAGATAAACATTTTGGATTTGAATTTTCATACTTTTGTCAAAATAATAACAAAAAAAACCCCAAACAAAACAAACAAAAAAAAGCCCCCCGAAGCCCACAACAAACAAAAAGTACTGATTTTCATTTCAAGTGGACCAAGACTACTGAAGAAAGAAATGTTTTGTGTTTTTTTACATTGAAAAGCTTACTGCTTTTCAGACTTACCTATCAACAATTTCATTCAGGATAAGATTAGCAAGATTACTGTCTACATTTCTAAATCTCTTCACTTCTTTCTTTTTTCGAGGAGCAATGGTAGGAGTAGAAGGCTTATTTGTTCTGTTATTTTTAGGAACAGCCTGGAGAGGGAGGAAAAAGAAACAAAAAGGTCTACCCAAAAACGCCAAGTGAAAAGCCAACTTGGTGCTCTTAAAGCATATTGTTAACTGCTTTTACATTTTATATACTCCAGTAAAATCTAGTATGTTAACACATACCAGATATCCTGATGACACATTTTGCTACAAGTCCTATTGTCACAGGTGGAACATCTTAGGCAGAGTGGGGAGGAATTTTTTTTTTTTTTAATTTTGGTTTGGGGATTGTTTAATTTTTTTTTCTTTTAAAGATAATACTTTATATCTAACTACAGTATTTTCCTCCAGTGTGCTCTAGAAACAAAACATCACTGAAACAGTTTCAGATTCCCAATGCCTACAAGCAAGAATTTCTACTGCTGCCGTATTTTGCTAGCAGGCTGCTTAACATATAGCAGTAATAGTGCTGAACCACATTTATATGCTAGCCATTCTGTTCTTTATTCCTCTTTACTGGGGAAGTAGCAATGGGGGAGATAAGGACGGAAAGGAAAGAGATTTGAATCACGAGAAATGCAGCATCTTTGTCTCATGTTAGTATAGGAGTTTGCTATTTTAGTCACAATGTAACCATAATTTGCTTTTCAAAAGCGGTTGCAATACGACCTGTGCAACCTCACTTTCTCATGCAACTTTCAAAACAATATTACCATTTATTACTGTGATCACAGTTAAAATCCATTTGTCCATGAAGCCACCCAACTTTCTAAAATCCACTCTGCAGCCCAGCTCAAAAGGCTTGATGGAAAATTCAGGGTTGAATTCCCAAGCGCCTGCTGCTATTACAATACTGCAATTAACAACAGTAAATCCAAAGTTTGTTCTGGAATTTACATGGCCTTTCCAAGTGTACACTGGTATATTTATCCTTACCATACCTTATGAGTTGAAGTTGTAGGATTAGGTGCTGGTCTTGACACAGAAGTTGATATCCCACTGCAGCTAGGTGTTCTGTGGTGACCAGAAAGGCCCATGGATCCAGTTTTTGCAACAGTTTTGGAACGAGGAAGAGAATTACTAGCGTGTGTTAAGGGATCCTTCTTTTTTGGAACCGCTCCACTTTCTATAAAGAAAACCAATGTAAAGAGAACATTGTCAGCAGTCATACCCTTACCACCAATTTCAACATGAAAATACTATTGTTGCCACGTAATACAGTATTATAGTAGAATAATGCAAGATTTTAAAGAGGCCTAGTATGTTTTAGGGTAAATTGATTGCGGCTTTCTCCTAAAGTTCAAGTTTCAAACTTCTGGGAGCCCTCAAAAGCAATACTAGTTAGTCATCTTAAAAAAATTGTGAAGGTTAAGTTCTGTAACAAGGGAAGAACAAACTAATCCTTAAAACAGAAGACAAGAGAACACCTGCTAGAAGATTTTCCTTCCCAAGAACTCCTAAAATTAATTGTTACAATAATCCCCAAATTTCAAGTCCTCAGATTCAGAGCATTCATTTCTTAATTGATGTTTAGCAGGCTAGTTACTTTGGACACCAGCTAACACTGTCTAGAACCTTCCACACAGAAGCTTCACTAAGGTACTTCAATTTGAGAAAATTAGAATAGGTACAGCTGCCAGCAACTGCCAGGAGATTTTCCTTACAACTCTGCATCACTCCAGGTACCTCAAGGTACCTCTGAAGCAGCTTACCTTCCTATGTTTAGATTTTAAAATTTATTATACCACTGAATTCAAACACCATCACACACTCTGTTCACATTTACACTATTTCATCTCCATAGTGGAACAGGAAGGTCTCAAATTAGGTGATAGATAAAAGTTAATACATTGGTGATTAAACTACAAAAGGCCATTTTGGTCCAGAGTGACTGAAACAGCACTGGATTTCTACATTCTCTGTATGGGATACAGAACAAAATAAGGTTCTCTGACACAGAAATAGCAAATGTAAAGCAGAGACTATAAGCAAGAGCACACTGAAGTGAGGATGTGGTTTTGGTCAAGCTGGTTAATGATTAAAGCGCAGCATCAGATGAAGGATTTTTTTTGTGGCAGGAATACCTTACAGGGAGCTGTCTAGTGTAGTACTGTTGTCTGTGATGGAAACTGTAAATACTGTCTTATACTATTTTAAAAGGATTAAGGTACCTTTTGATTAGCTAGAGAAATATGGAGTCAGAGGTAAGGAAGTCCAAGAGTTATTTCAGCTATAAGTTTCTTCAAGATTTTAGAAATCTCCAACTCAGTTTGATTTGTTAGCCTTAATCAACAGGTCAATGAACTCTGCTTTTTAAGGAAGTTAATAAACTTTTAGTTTATTATATTACAGCTCAGTGAAAAACCACTTCAAGTAGGAAGCTTCATAATTTTGAATGTTGTATTAAAAAAAAAAAATCAAATAAGACTCAATTAATTACTGCCATGTTCTAACTTCCTTTACTTAGAAGTCTTGCATACTACCAGAAGCAAGTATCTTTACACAATCTGCAGGTGTCTATGTGCTGAAGTACTTGGCTAACAGGCTTCTGAAGCCTTTCTTCAGTCACAAATCTACTGTACTCTAAGAGTTACAGAAACTCTGCAGTGGTCATCAAACAATGCAGATATACCAATATGTAAAAATAAGGAATCTGGAAGAATATGATTAACTACATTTATATGTAAGACGTTAAGACGTTTCTTGTAAAAAGATAAACAAATCAAATCAAAACAAATCCAAAACTGGCTACTAACTAAATGATATACAGATACAGTTGTTTACATTTACTTAGTCATTCCTACACAGCATTTTTGAAGTAAGAAACTCTCCAAAATTACACAACTTTCAAGTTCAAAAAAAGCAGTATATGAATCTATTAGAAAACCTAGCTACTCAACAGTGACTGGTCCAATTTAATCAAAAGGTGGCATTTCCTTCCACCTCATTATCACAGCTGGCTTAATGTCAAAATGGGAAGGCTTCAAAAAGCTAAACTAGTTTTTCTCCATCTCCTTCACCCTAACAACTTGCTCAGTTATCACACTTTCCCAGAACTACGCCCATCTATTAGGAACAATACACACACACGTTGCAGTTTTGAGTATACACACACATTGCACAAGTCAGGAGTATTTCAGGAAGTTGGAAATGCAGGACAGAGGTGGCAGAAAGAAAGGTTTAAACACAAAACTACGATTTACTCTAGCTGTATACCTCCAGGAATCAAGACCACTAAGTTCTGCGGTCAGTTCTGAAGCCTAGCACAGAAAGAACATAGTTATTCAGTGTCAACTCCAGAGGGAAACTTCATTTTATATACAATTTTTTATCGAAGAAGCAAATAAAAACATCAAACTTTTAAGAATTATAGTTCATCTAAAGCTTACCTGTTTCTAAAGGGTAAGGTACTTCAGAGCATATATATATATAGTCAGACTGATAGCTCCTATTAATTCATAGAAAAACGGGTGTTTCATATCATAACAAATGCAAAACCTCCAAACATTTCTTATGCATTTGTATTTGTCACCTGCTTGGAAAATAGCTGCAAGTGGCCTTAAAACATTCACAATATCTCTAGCAGCCTTTTGCTAAACATTTCACCACTCTATATAGAACAATAAGGAAGTGCCTCAAATATGTTCTAATCACAATGACAAACCATGATATTTTTTCAAGTGTATTTGAAACACTGAAATAATTCTCTACCTCAAATACAGAATAGTATTAAAGGACTTGATAATTTTGATTTTACTCTCTAATACTTGACTAGACAGAATAATTTACTTCAAGGCTCCAAGCTAACACCACTAAATCATACAGAAATACTAAATAACTGGTCCTGAAAGCATCCCTGCATTTTCATCTGTCATCCCAATATATACACAGCAAGAAAATTTTTATGAACTATCAAGGAAGAAAATTTTGTCTGAGGTTTTCTACTGGTTTAACTGTGATCCACTGCAGACAGGTGCCCATTTTCAGACTACATTACAGAAAGAAATGTTAAAATGCCTTTATTATATTCAATTGTTTTTAAAGGATATATTTGAACCACTTTAAGAGAAGCTTGATTATACAGCAACAATCTGGGGAACATACACATCTAGTTTAGTTATTTAATAAAGATAATAGCATGCTTTGTATTTTGGAAAAGCAAACCAATTATATTGTCTTTTTTGCATCTAAACCAGATTGAGTCACATTTCAAACAAGTTAATGCTGTTTTGTAACTTCTTACGCTTCCAAAAACAAGTTGTAACTGGTGGCAGTAGCTCCAGTATTGAAAAACAGTTTCTAATCTGTAGTTGTGACATCGGGGAATACTCATTACACGTGCTTATAGGTAAGTGAAATAAAACAACTAAAGAGAAGTTATTGTATGTGGTCTGTGGACCCCAAAATGAAACTTCTATATAACTTTATGTATGCAACTCTAGTAAAAAAAATATTTCTATTCAAGTAACAAAAATTACCTAACAGAAAACTTGGAGCAAGTAACAATGATCTGTTCCATGTTTTGAATGGTAGCACAGCTACACAGACCAAGGAGACTGTTCATTTCCTTCTGAACTGACAGCCTGACAAATATTTCTGTTGCCAAATGACGGCATTAAAAATGATCTTACAGCTACTTGTTCATCTACTTGGGAAACTCCTTACACGTCAGTATTAAGAGCAGAATTCTTGCAACTTGATGTACATTGCCAATACATGCCCACTACTAAAAACATGCCAGTAAAGCCTTTCAAGTGAAAAATTATATATAATACTGTCTATTTGCACAGTGCTAATGTTGTGGTAAGAAACTGAAATTAAATGTTTTCTTGGAAAGTATATCACGCTGAGATTTATGTGTTAAATGTAAAATAATATACTGGAATTACTACGATACTACCAGTATTGGATGTCCAGAAAGTAAAAATAATCCTAAACTCACAACCACTGCCTTTAACAAAACTGGCATTATCTGCTTCTCAAGTTAGTTTTAAAATAAAACAAAACAAAAAATCCACTATGCAAAAGAAAATTTGTGTCTGAAAAAAAAAAACAACAAGAAAACCACAGCTGAACTGTTTCATATCTCAAAACAAAGATTAAAGTCAAGACTACTTATTAGTACTCTTAAGATAAGGTACTGTGTAGCTTTCTGCAACTAAAGGGCAGGTGTCACTGCTGTAATGAGGTCTCCCAAACTTCACTATAAATCTATCAGATAAATTTTCCAGAAAAATCTCAAGGTATTTAGGTTAGTTAGGACACTATGAATGAAGATGCCAGTGATAAGAAGTCATTTGTGCTAGAGTCCAGAAAACTAGTCTGAAAGGCTGACACAGTGTTTTGGAAGAAGGAAGACTCTCCAATCACTAGCCTTCTAGAAATATAAGAAATCATAGAATGGTTTAGCTCAGAAGGCACCTCAAAGATCATCCAGTTCCAACTCCCCCACCATAGGCAGAGGCACCTCCCACTAGAACAGGTCACTCAAGGCCTCATCCAACCTGGCCTTGAACACCTCCAAGGAGGGAGCATCCACAACCTCCCTAGGCAACCTGTTATGCAGTGCAGCTGTGGGAGTAGAATATCAGAGAGAATAAAACTGAAAAAAACATCTTTAAAGTCTTTGGCCTTTAAAGGTAAATAAAAGGACTTTTGGATCAAAGAACAGGCAAAAAGGCATTTTCTTGATGTTAAACCTATGCATAACCATGTTCTACACTTCATAAAATCCTACATTTTCTAAAAGCCCACCTTGATTCAGCAATGGCACTGATAATACTTTATGTAGATAGAAAAATGAAGCTTATGCCAGAGCCTGTAGCTCAGTACCTCTGCAACACCTCTGTTTTCAGTAACAGCAGTCCTCTCATCGCAAGTAGACTGCAAGCTGATTTTGTACAGTTTAAGACTCTGTAATCTGCTTTGTGTTTTTAAATGATCACTGCTGTTCTTGTGATTTTGTTACAATATGTATAAAGGAAGTAGTTTTCAAGAAAAAAGTGCAGCACCAACATCTTAAAAACAAGACTCCACATATACACATCCCCCAAAAAGAGACAGAGAGAGTGTTGAGTGAACTCCACATCTGCATAACTTCAGTACTTTGGGTTAACCTCTAATTTCCACAAGTTCTGAATCTCGAAGTTTACTCTGGGGAATGTAAACTCAAATGGAACAGGCCTCTTGAAGTCTTGTTCAAAGATAACAGGCGTCTGCTGATTCCTTAACTCTTTTTTGTGACCTACTCTTTAGTCCTTCCTCTTCTCAGATTTCAGAGAGTCTGGTAAATGCAAGATGCAAGTTTCTGTAGCCCAAGTTTGTTTTTAGAAGGTTGGAAGACACTTTCTCAGAATAAAGAATGCCTAGAAGACCATAGGTCTGTGAAGTTGTTTTGCCACTTTCTGCCACAATTTTACATACGTAGTTCAGTCATCTATCTTATGTAAGTCACCAGGCATATAACTCCAAATGGGTAAACTGACTAATACCAGTTTCCACAAGGTTACCAACAGTGATGACCTCTTTCTATAGAAATTTCTGTAAACAAAAACATAGAACTCTCAAAATGCTTCTTAATGTCCAGTGGATGCCAATGGACATTTTTATGCTTTGTTACTAAGAGACTGAAGTAACTAAAGTTTTGAGAGTGAAAGCTCAGCCTAACCTTTTCCTGAAGCATCCAATTCTCATATACATTGAGAAAAATGTACAAAAAAAACACGTAAAGGAAAAAGTTTGAAGAAAAAAGCTGTTCACATCAAAACAGATGTTAGAAACTTGTATGTGTCTAGGTATGTATTTGTTTATTCAGTCTCTAGTCAACCAGCTAAAAAGATAGGAGTTGTACTGGACTATTTAGGGTAGAGAGTTCTTAAGCTCAATCTACATAGGAATTTATACAGAAGTACCCATTTTAACTACATCTTTTTGACAAATGTACTTTAGATTACTGTTTTTCTTAAGGTGTCTAACATGACGTATTTCCACTGCTTTAATTTTTTATATATCAGAAATACTAAAACCAAACAGTGAGATGACTTTGGAACTAAAATGCAGCTAAAAACCCAAAGCACGTGGTTTACAATTTTTGAAGTCCGAATACTGCTCTTGATTCAGTAGACAAGTTTTATGAATTCCGTTGCTTGTTAGATCTCCATTTTCTTTAACATCATTATAGTCCAGCTTACGAATTATCAGTTGAGATCACAGTTGTGACAATTGCTTGCTGTTGACTTAAAACATCCCCTGAAGACAATTCACAAACATCACAGTAACCTTACCCCTTGTGTATGGATGAGCAAGTTTACTTCTGGTATTTTAGTATACCTGGTGCAGTCTTTTGGGAAAAGATAAAAAATCTTCTTTGACAAAAAGCAAGAGCTGGGCTTTTATTTTCCTCATTTTAACTACATATCACTTTCTCAGAGTAATAGCCCCTGAAATGTGAAGCAGTTCAAGGCAAATGCATATTCGCTCTCCTGGTATCACAAAGTTCTACTTATGTAGGTACATATCCTACAATGACTTTGACACTTTCTAAAACAGGTTTGATTTAATTTCTTTAAGAACATAACCATGAAAAACATTTTCTAAAATGTTGTCTTAATGAAGTTTTGAATTCTAGGATCATCGTTTTAAGAGAGAAGCACTGCCAAAGTCATAGAAAGGACGGAATGTATTTAACGTAAAGCCTTTTGAAACAGAAACATGAAATAATTTCTTTTTAAATTGGTGGGGCCAGAACATAGTATTGCATTTTTTTTCTCTGTAACACACCAGAAACTGAGAGACATCCCCTCAATTTGCACTGGTAAAACCAAACCCACCTGACTGGAGATGTCCATTGCGGCATGCCAGGTTAGTACTGTCATTATAGACCTCCATTTGCGGCTTGGAAATTTGCAAAACTGCCTGCAGCTTCTCTACATAGTAAACAGAGGGGAAGGGAGGAAAAAGGACAAAATAAACAAAAAATAAAAATGAACCAAGAAAATTTATGTATGTTGAACAAACAGATGTCAAATTTGGCTTTGTTATACTTGATACAGGGTTAAAGATAAAAGAAGTATTTCTAGCTATTCTGTATGTTTAGAAAATTAAGAGAATTCTGTCAGTATGAGGAGGACTGAAAACAGGTTTTTAATGCTGGCTATTTACAGATGAGTTAATTACAACAATCTTTTCCAGTTTAGTGATTGCAGTTACTTCCCAGAAACAATGATCAGGATTAATTCAACTTCATTTACTAAATATTTGTGTAGTATTTCTGAAAGTTCACCCCAAGGTTTTACTTTGACCAACTACATGAAGTTATCACTTTCCTCTATATTAAATGTAACAGCCAGCTGATATTTTACAGAAATCTCCACTCTTCAAGCAAAACTGCCACATACATTACAATGTCTTTCAAGATCTCTATTTAGAAATACAATTGCCTTGAAATTAATTCAATAAAATAGTCATGCAAGCTCTGTTCTTCAAGATTATTAGCTTTAGAAAGGTTCACAAGGTTAAAGATTAAAAGAAAAAATTAAGAAGTCATGACAAACTAGCCAAAGTGTAATTCAAAGAGGTCTAAGGATTCAGAGAGGTGTAAGGCTGCAAACAACACAAATCAAGAATTAAGTCTGAGGACTAATTGTTCTCTGCAGCTCACCTATCACTCCTACTTTTCCCACTGCAACAAAGAACCTCTAGGCCATACTTTCAGGGGCTTTTACAGCTTCCCTCACCTTTCTTACACATCTTCGTTGTACAAACAAAACACAGTTTGTAAGAACATAGGGTATACATATTTCACACTCCCTCCTCTGCCTCACAGTTTTGTTTTGTTTTCCCCTTCTCTCCCCCAGAAAGAAAATATTAAGAAGCTGTAGGAGAAGAAATGGATGAGTAGAGGAGCAATGTCCTCTGGCAATACAAAAGTACATAATGCAAAAGATTACACTGAAAACATGCATACTTAAGATCACAAATGCCCTTACTGGAGGAAGAATTGCCATTCAGAGCTTGCATATCATGTAACCAATAATCACAAACACTTCCTTATTTCCACTTCTTTGTCTATTACTGATATTTTTCCAGTCTTTCTGGTCAATTCCTTCCTTTCTGTGCCTGTTCCTGATCGCTCACCACTCAACTTTAGACCCAACAGTTTAAGTGATGGTTTAATAATAATATCCAGACTGAACAGATTCTGTTTAGAGTGAAAACTTTGTGGCCACAGATAAATATGAAAAAATACAGTTCAAGATTCAGTGTGCACCCAGGATTTACTTTGCTTTATACTGAAAGCACTGAAGAGTCCAGTACAGGAAAATAAAAAATGTTAGTCACACAAGAACATCCTACAAACAACCACAAGCTTTGTAATCTGCAAGAAGCTATCCTAAGAAATCTCCCTCTAAAGTTATCTATGAAAAGTCCTTTTAGTATGACTGACCACAGGAACTATTTTAGCACAGGCAGCACTACTGAAAGACAGCAAATAGTCTACCTCCTGCTCAGTGCATGCAATTTAAATAGAAAATACATGGAGAAGCTTAGGAAAACAAATCAGTACTAATGGACTATGTTTGGTAACAGATAATCAGTTAAGCTTTAGAGAATATTTCTGAACTTTAAAAAAAAAAAAAAAAAATATCAAGCAAAAAACCCAACACCAAAACCCCACAACTTTCTAGAGAGCTTGGGCAGCAGCTCAGGAAATGCTGCCTGCTTCAACAGTACAGTTTGAGGTTGGGGTTTTATTGCAACTATCAATGGCTTAGCAAGTTCCACATATTAAGTACAAAAATGCAACAAAAACATAATCCAACTGTTGTTCAGTTTCAATTGACATACTGTCTTCATTATCTATTACCATGACATTTGAATATTGCATATAAAATTACATAAAACAAATACATGATTTTTCTTGAGAGACAGCGTACCTATAAAGCCCTCTGGAAAAATGAAAATTTATTGAGCTATTAAATTTTATTCCAGAAAATTACAGAGGGTGACTGTCCATTTAAATGTTTTCTCCCTATGCCTCCAGACATCAAAAAACACTCCAGTGATGTTTACAGAATCTCATTATTTCTCCTTAATGATACAAGTGTTGACCTAAACCTATCAAATAAACACCAGTGCAGACATGCTTTATTTTGTCAACACTAGATGCTGAGTTCAAGTTAACTGATTTCTAAGGAGAAATCTTAGGACATTGCCCTAAAACACAACCCTGAAGCAAAACCACTGTGACCTCCAAGAAAAGAGATTCCTGGGAAGTATCCATTGAAACCCATACACAGGTAGAATTATTACTAAGAGAATACTGATGTAAGTTACCTTAACTGTGTCACGTGCAGCCTTCAAACAAAATACTGAAGCTACACATAGTACACAGAAAGGCACTAGTGAAGACAGAAATCTGTCAACCTACAGAAAGTCTTTGTGGAATGGGAAAACACATATTGGTCCACCATGTGTACAGCGTCAGAACTGTGTTGTGCTGGACACCGTGGTTATCTGCCCTCAGGAAAAGCAAACTGCTGAATTTAATATATTGACTGTGGAAAACAAATATCCTCCTGTGATTCTACATATATCAAATGTAATGATTCTAACAAAGATGATCAGTCATCCAAGACAGATCAGGACTATGAAGACCATCAGAGCAAGAATTACCCACTCATCTAACACTCTAAACCATACAAAACCCAGGAGTCACCACCAATTCAAATGACAGAACTCCTAAGTACCGTGACAGCTAGAACAACTCAGTATTGTCACTACGCTGCAAAGCCATCAAGTCACCCTGAAGCGCCCTGAAACATACCTGGAGTAACTCAGCTTTCAGACTGTTCGAGGCAGATCCTTAGTGCAAATTTAACAAGAACCTAAGCAGAACAAAGTATTGAACTTCTGGTAATTTCAAAGTAAAAATAAAATAATATTTGGCATCAAGTTATGCAATGAACACTAGTCTATCCCTGTTCACCTTTCAATCTACACTCTGAAGGAAAAATACAAACAGCTTGTGACCATACATTCTAGTAGTAAAGAGGAATGTACCAGCTTGACAGCATCTTTAGGCTTTTTGCACTTTCTATCTTTTCAGTCAGAGCACGGCTAGTGAACAACTCGTCAACATCACAAGTGCTACTGCAGTAACACAAGTACTACTGCAGTAACACAAGTACTACTCCCAAGGTACATATATTGCCACCTCAAGGTTCAAAGAACAGCTTTTTTTTTTAAAGAAGTCCTAGTCACTTGCAATTAGGATGTCAGCAACAAGCCATACCTTACTGAAGATTGTTAGCATGTAATTACTTTCACTCTTATGTTCCCTAGTTTATAATACATCTAGAAATCAGTCTTTAACTCTAATGAGCAGAAAATATCTTCTCTGCATAGACTAAGATTCTACCAACAAATATCTACAGTAAGTACAGAAGTCAGAAGCCTTTCACCTCATGTTTCCTACACCGTTTTTCAAAAGAATTAAAGACACCAGGAACTCAAGGGAAATTAAAGAGATTCACTTCCTTATGGATGTCACAACTTCCCTGTCAATCAGTCAGGAACACAGAATCACAAAGTGAGAGAGGAGGACATTAAGTTTTCCTGTATTTTCTATATGCTCCTAGAAGAGGGAGTTAGAAGAACTCAAAACAGTGGAAGATGAAAGCAGCAGATATGCAAGTTAAACTCAAATACATTTGTTAGCTCTCGCTTAAGGGGCAATTAAAAAAATAATTTTAAAAATAAAATCTTTATTTCCATTTTACTGTCTGAACTAAAAGCGTATTTTAAGATCTCAGCTTAGAAGATACGCTGTACAAAGCTGTGGGCTTGTTGCTTGATGGAAAGGGGAGATATCTATCTACTATCCATGCAAAGCAAGATGCCACTTCCAGTCCTGCCTCTGTCTATTAAGAGCTTATGTACAACACTTGATAAGGCTAAAACTATACCACACTGTGGTTCTGAAAATACATTATCTTACCTGTTAGCCTTAAAATAGAACACTACTAGATAAAAATTCATAGAATCATAAAATGGTAAGGTTGAAAGGGACCTCAAAGATCATTTAGTTCCAACACCCTGCCATAGGCAGGGACACCTCCCACTAGTACAGCTCACTCAAGGCCTCATCCAACCTGGCCTTGAACCCCTCCAGGGAGGGAGCAGCCACAACCTCCCTGGGCAACCTGTTGCAGTGTCTCACCACCCTCACTGTAAAGAACTTCCTCCTAACATCTAGTCTAAATCTCCCCTCTCCCACTTTAAACCCATTGCCCCTAGTCCTGTCATTGCAAGACTTCGTAAACAGTCCCTCCCCAGCCTTCCTGTAGGCCCCCTTCAGATACTGGAAGGCTACTATAAGGTCTCTTTGAAGCCTTCTCTTCTCCAGGCTGAACAGCCCCAACTCTCTCAGTCTGTCCTCATAGCAGAGCTGCTCCAGCCCTCTGATCATCGTCGTGGCCCTCCTCTCAACCCGCTCCAACACTTCCATGTCCTTCCTGTGCTGGGGGCTCCAGAACTGCACACAGTACTCCAGATGGGGTCTGACAAGAGCAGAGTAAAGGGGCAGAATCACCTCCCTTGCCCTGTTGGCCACGCTGCTCTTGATGCAGCCCAGGACTCAGTTGCTGTCTGGGCTGCATGCGCACACTGCAGGCTCATGTTGAGCTTTTCCATCAACCCAGACCCCCCAGGTCCTTTTCTCTGGGCTGCTCTTGAGGCATTTGCCACCCAGCCTGTGAGAGTTAGGATTTCACAGCCTACATGATGCTAAACAATATACCTATATACCAATAATCCGGAAAATTATTATGTAAGCAACAATAGAATTAACAGAACATGAACTAGTTACAGAAGGCACACGTAGCATTCATGATTAGCAATATATCATGTTTTACTACAGTCATAACACAAAAATACTTAATAAACTCCAGCAAGAGCTAATCAAGACTTTCTCACTTTTACTGAAGCATGCAATGGTGTAAGACCTCTCAGATACTTTTACACCTATTTCTTAAGGCATGGGGAAGAAGGACATGAGATTCCAATTTTAAAATCCATCAACAGCATTGAAAAAAAAATATTACTTACTCTAATCTTAAAATCAAACTTGAGACACCCTACGCAGATAGTGACCTTTTTCACTTTAAAAAATTGAAGTAATACTTTAGAAGAACGCATTACATGAAGTTGTACATGACAAATTTTTATAAGAGTGACAAACTTTTCCAAAGTCACAAATTGTCACTGTTACCTAAAAGCTGCAAGCGATCCTTGGCCATTGCCAAATTTGTCGTCATTTTAGACTGCAGACGTCGAGCCCGTTCACAGTGATCACCTTACAAAGAAAAATAAATGTTAAAACAGGATTTGACAAATTAATTTTTAGAAGTGCTAAAACACTGACACCGGGCCTTCCCTCCTCTTCCTCCCATCCTCTATCTACCCCTCTACTATGGAACACTATTGCAAAGCTAATGGAAAATCCCTAAAGCTTTCTATTTGATAAATAATTTGAAGCTAGTTGACACTATCTGTTTTACAATACTGCTTGTAGAGTGGCAAGAACCCAAGCATTGCTTTGCATATTCACTATCATTTCATGCAGACCTAATGTATGTTGTCACTGCATTTTTCTAAACACAAATCAAATAAAAAAATATTTTTAAAAAGTTTGAAAAGTGACCCAGAGGCAAGAACAGTTTGAAATCATTCACTTTGGCAAAATTAACAGATTTAAGTTTAGTTAATTGTGTCCCTTTACATTTCAAAACACAGTTACAGATATTAACATCACCACTTCCTAAAACCAAGTAATGCCTGGCCAAATAAAGTTTTTTTGGCAGGGATGAAGTTTTTAAATTTTTTTTTTTTTTCAGAACTGTATAGTTGAGGTTCTATCAAATGCCACTGGTACCACAGCCTAAGTAACATGTTACCACATACTTTTCACAAACATTTCTAAGCGTAACTGATGAACAAAACAGCAATTCACAAAAGCAGATATGAGTTTGGGGCTTGGAGGGGTGGATTAGTATTACTATATTATTCTGAAGACAGAGATTCTTAAAAAGTCCTTCACTACACTTATTTATTTCTCTGTGGTACATGTCTACTTCAACACTATAGC
Source organism: Ramphastos sulfuratus (assembly GCA_013399055.1). Taxonomy (NCBI): domain Eukaryota; kingdom Metazoa; phylum Chordata; class Aves; order Piciformes; family Ramphastidae; genus Ramphastos; species Ramphastos sulfuratus. The sequence goes on along the minus strand of WBNM01010471.1, from coordinate 32,342 downwards.
TTAAAATGTTTCCATATACTTTCTGTATTGAAAATGTTCAGCTATTTTGGTATATGCTACTCTGGAAGACTATGCTAGACCACTCTAAATTGGGATGTTTCATTTTAGTTACGCAGAATGCTATATTCTCTTCAGTGAGAAAAACTGTCAACTTTGCCAAGTCAAATCAGAAGTCACTCTTCTGGTATTTCTGTTGCATAAGAAATAAAGTGTTTTACTTCAGAATTTTCATTAACTGCTTTGGATTTTGGATAATCTGGAAATATTTGGAGCAAGGTTTGCATGTGTTATAGACCAGAAAATTGAAGAGGAACACAGAAATGAACCAGTGTTAACCTACAGCTAGAACAGGAATAGGAAACACTCTTACAAATTAATTCATACAGCAGAAGATTCCTAGCATCCATCTTACTTAGCAATAATGATTCTTCACTTTGAAGAGGCCAAAACCAAAAATCTTTTCCACAAAACTCAAAACTCGCTTACCTTGACCAATTACTAAGACAGCTATTCCTTTTTCCAGTTCTTCAATTCCTTTCTTATACCATTCAACAGCTTGTTCCTTTTGTCCTGCTTAAAAAGGAAGTGAAACCATTGTCTTTTATACTTCATTAAAAGCTTAGGAATGGTTCCATATGCATAAAACAAGCAAAAGGAAGGGATATTTGAACAAAATCCCATGATGTAAAGAAACATTTCAAGGGACACTGTCAACTTAATATCTACTTAGTTTCAAACAAGCTTTTCTATTAAAAAACACGTACTATGTCAGCCTCAAAGCACTTTTGCCTCTTCTATGAATACCTCTCCATTTGTCCTAAAGAGATCAGTCCCCTAAAAAATCTCAAATTAACCCAAAACCAAACCACAAAAAAAAAAAAAAAAAAAAAAAGGATAAAAAAATCTACATATATTCGTTTACAACAGAAATGGTACAATTTCTTTCTGGAACATCAAATGGAGACATGCCTCAATCTTCCAGTGACATCCAATACCAAAAGTAACACTAGAAGCACAGAAACTCAAGAAGAAGATAGCAACAAGTCTAAGGTACTACATGAGTAAGAAAACAAACAATTTTCCTCTGGTCAGCTTTTGTACAGAATAACCCATCTGTCACAAGGCGGTTTCTTTGTTCATCCTATGATGAACTGCTGTATGGCAGGTGTTATGTTAGCTTTCATAGGAAGTACAATACATGCAGAATTAGAGTACTGCTCTCTACCAACAATGTCCTAAATGGATTTTACAGCCATGAACATGCCTGTGCCTAACTTATCGTATCCAACACCACGACAGCAAATAACCCATTGAAGAGATACTCTTATGGATGTCATGCTTTGCCCCTTCTATAAATACTCTGCATTAAAAAGATACTTGCCTGTATATGGAAATATACTTGCGCAAGGTATGTATGTCACACTAAGCATGTCTTTACTCACAGGAATACAGCACAGTAGATATTATAATTTACACCTGATTAGCATTAAACAAGCTGCTAGTGCTAGAAACAAGAAAAAAAAATCCTAGAACAAAAAAATTCAGAAGGGATGATGTCTGACAAAACTATCTGTAAGTGCCAGTTACCAGTGATTGTGTTGCTGCTTCTGCACTCAAATCTCTTGATAACATTTGTCCCAAACCTATTTTCTAGCAAATTTTAGGGCCAGTAAGAATATTTTAATTTCTAGAATATTCTTAAGGGTTTTCCATTGCTTCTCTCCAGATGCAAAATCTTTTAATAATGTTTAGTAATCTTTTAATAACATTACCAGATAATTCCACACTTTGCTCCTCTTACCCACGTAAACCATGGGAATAGCAACTTACTACAGTTTTGTACATCACATACCTTGGCAATCATTTGATTGTTGCACACTCTCTGTCAGTCTCACACATCCTGACTGTAAATGACAAAGCTAGATACGTGAAATTGTTGAAGATGAGCAACTTTGATCTTCTCTGCAGCTTTTTTTATGCTTCTCCCCATCACATTAAAAAAAAAAAAAAATCAAATTTGAGATGATTCCAGCCACCTCTGCTATTGCCTGAACTGCTTTGCCACTCTGAAGAGCAATTATGAACATGCCAAGGTCATCATTAAAATCTCACTTCCATCTTTTAACTCCAGAAGTTTTAAAAGCAATATATCAAACCAAGCTGTTTGCAAGGGTAGTGCTCTGAATCTGCACAGAACAATTTACTAGTTCTCAGTGGTTAAGATAGTAAGTACAATAAAACAGTCACATTCCTTAGAAGACATAGCTTTGCTGTATTCGGCCTGACTGCAATGGAGGCAATTTTCTTCATCGGAGCCCATATGATGTGGTGTTTTGGGTTTGTGACTAAACCAGTTTTGATGACACAGCAATATTTTGGCTATTCTTGAACAGTCTGTGCATCCTCAAGGTTTTCTTTTTCCCCAGTCTGGAACCTCAGCAAGTAGTCTGGTGATGCACAAGAAGTTGAGAAGGAAAACTGGCAGGACAACTGAGCCAAACTGGCCAAATCGATATTCTATATCATATAATAAAAATCACTCAGCAATAACTCTAGTAGAGGAAGAACAGGGTGGGGGCTGTCTTCCAAGGCAGCAACAGCTCAGAAACCAGCTGGGCATTGGTAAGCAATTGCGTTTGCATCACATCACTTACCTTCCCGACACCTCTTTCCTTCAATTACATAGTGAACCACACATTTTCTCACTTTTTCTTGTTCTATTTGCTCCCCTGTCTCGCTGAGGAGAGTAAACAGGCAGGTCTATGGGTGCTTAGCTGCTGGCTGGTCAACCCACCACATGCACCTTTTCGGTCCCAGAAAAGGGTGTTAAGCTTAAGTTTTAAAATATCTAGCCATAAATTTTAGTTTCCCTAGTAATTCAGAGGCACAAAAACTACCAGAAGGACTATCATAATTACTGAAGTGTGCACAGCTTCCAGAACAGCTAAAACATCACAAAATTAAAACAGGGTATTAAACAATCCAAAAATTCTAACCATTTTACACATTATGCCTAATGTTCCCCTCTGGAAGTTATAAAAAAAGTGTTTACATATCAAATACATTCAATGATATGCATATATTCCAATAAAAACAGATAAATATCAAACCTATGTATTAAAGCAAAGTCTCAGACAAAGAAATACTGCATTTTCAAGTTACTTTGCAACTGCTTGTGTCAGCTGCAGAGACTTTTTTTCTTACTGACTTGTGCAGCTAATCTCCTGACAACTCCAGAAGTACCTACAAGGCAAGCCTGTAATTAAAACGGTTATTTGAAGGTTTACCCTTCAAACCACAACACTGAAACAGACACCTTAGCTACTCTTCTCAGAGTAAGCATCAACAACATTCAAGTATTAAGCTACCTCACTTTATTTCATGCTTTGCTCCTATGACCCTTGATGCTCTTACACCATATAGCTGTTCTGAAACAACTTTGTTGCAGATAGTGAGTTTTCTTCTCCCAGAGCTTACCACTGCCACTCCCAAACTGTCAAAAGCAAGACACATCGCTTGCTTTTGTGGTGCTCTCAGCATTTAATTTCTATTGAAGGCCTAATCCAGTATTTTTGATGACCTCCTCCTCTAGGATAGCAGATTCACTAAAGCTCAACTGAAAAGGTATAATAAGGAATTTTGATGTTTCCAGAGGATTTTTAAAACCAGAACAGCATGCCCCTAAAGACTTACCTTTGCATTCTGACAGAGTATTGCTGCTGCATTTGGAGTAAATGGTTAAATCAACGACACTAGCAACTGCTTTTTTTGGTTTATTTATCCTCTAGACAAAACAAAAACAAAAAACCCCACAAAACTCCTGTATTTTACTTAATATAACCCTACAGGTCCTCCTTAAGGTCTTACAGTGACACAGTGATAGTTTTCATTATAAGTAAGCATGTCAAGGATTTGAAAAAAAACCCAAACTTTTAAAACATGCGATTCCAAATAAGGTGTTTGTGGGCCAGACTTCCTTAAGATTCACTTCAACACTTTGATCATTTCCCTGACAGTACATTAAAAGATGCACCTTTATTATAGTTCCTGGGTGCTTTTGTTGTCCGGCTAGTCTGGTTAAGCCGATAGATAGTTAAGAGTCACACCCCCCGATTTTTAAGCGCCTCACCCAGATGCATCAAAACTTTAAAGTTTTGCTTTGTTTTTAAATGAAAGACTTGATTTGCGTAGAAAACTATTCCGAGCTGCAGCTTTTTGATCCAGCCTGCGCCCGGCGGCTACCGCGACTAAAGGATGGAGCCAGCGAGGGGCGGCGGAGGGAGAAAGCGCAGCTAGGTCACTCTCCTCCGCAGATCCTTCGCAACCCGTATCTCTCCATTACCGGGTTTTGATTATTTATAATTCAAAGCGGCAGCCCCGATACCCTGGCGCACACCCGACAGGCCCGGCCAGCCTCCCCTCGCAGCCCGGGCCAGCTGCCGGCGCTTCCCTACCTCTCTCGTCCTCGTCGATCCGCAGCGCCATAGAGATGCATTCGAAGGCCCGCTTGTGACAGGCCCGCACCGTCTCGGGCGCCCCACCGGGCTCAGGAGCGTCGCCGGCCCCGGCCCTGCTGCCCTTGGCGGCCATAAGGGCACCACGGGAGAGGCGCTCGCAGAGCCAGGCGAAGAACAGGCCCAGCTGGAAGGCGACGAAGCGGAGCAGGGCGAAGGCGGCAAAGAGCGGGTACGAGAAGTAGTACAGGTTCCTCTTGTGGGGGGACGCCGCCGCTGCTGCCGCCGCCCCCACCGGCGGCACGGGGGGGGCCGGCCCGGGCGGCGAGGAGGGTGAGGCCCCGGCGGCCGGGGGCGCAGAGCTGGAGCCGGCTGAGCCCTTCTTCTTCCCTCTGCCACCCGGAGAATTCATTCACCGCCGTCGCCATAACCCGCTGCCAGGGACTGACAACAACCGGCCATGGCGGCGACGACGCCCCTTTCGTTCGGCCCCAGGGGGAGGAGCGTGCAGCGGCCCTCGCCGAATGCCGGGCCGTGCCACCGCCCCCAGCGCCGCTACAGTCCGCGCACGGTAGCGACAGCGACAATAGAAGGCGGGGATGACGCCGCGGGGCGCCTACAGCTCCCAGCGTGCTCTGTGGTGGCGCCGCTTCGAGCGCACGCTGGGCCGCCGCCGCTCGGCTCGCTCTTCAGTAGGAATCCCGACGGGGGAAATGCGCCGCGCGCGCTGTCACCGCTGTGCCTGGAAAGCATCTGCTCCAGTCCTGACCCAGACTGTCAGTCTTCAGCGCACTGAAACACCGAGTGGACAGACGATGAATAATTTAATAAAATTAATTATTCTGAGTGGAGCTGTGAACCCTCCCGCAGGCAAAATGCAGTGCCGGTACCTCTTGTCACTCTCAGTGTGCGGTCATTTTCGGAGGCAGATGAGGGTTCCAGAATTACAAGCCTCTCTCTCTCACTTCGAGACGCATAACTGACTTATTGTATATATGCTCCTGTCACGGCAGAGCCGCCCCCGAGAGAATATTCTCCGGTGCTTTGTCTGCCCCACATTTTGTAATTGAAATGACAGACTGCCTCCTCACGTGGACGAAACTGATGTAATTGAGTATACATTATAGATAGATCATTTGTGGGAAAAAAGATCTTAACTCTTTTTACACCCTCGGTACAATACTCCGTTGTCCCAGCCACTGTTACGAATTATTTGCCCCATTATAATATTCATTTGAGTCTTCACTGATGAGGTGGTTCTTCCAAGTCCCTACTCCTTTGGTTGTTTGAAATAATGCCTTGGTATGTTTGGTATAAGAAATGAGAGGAGGCATCTGCATATCAGCATTTCGATGTTCCTGCTTTTGCTGCTTTTGTATTCAATGCTATAGCAAGCTCCTTCCTGTGTGCTTCAGTTCTCTTGCTTTCTGGTTGGGTTTTTGGTGATGGTTTTGTTTGTTTGTTCTGCTTTGTCAAACACTCACTATTTGTTCTACAAATAAAATACTGAGAGACACTGGTGTTATGTGACAAGACATTTTTCTCCTACACCCCAGAACTGCATACAGTATCCTGGACTGTCTCAAAAGTATAGAAAAATACTATTAATTAATTCAGTGCACCAGCTAGCGTCCCCAGTTTATAACAAGAAATGGGGGATGGTGTAGCGCACCAATTAAAATGATATGCTAAACTGAAATCATTACTGTCCCCAATGTTTTGTTGTCTTCCCTTAAATGACTATAAAACTACTGTTGTTTTTTGGTTTTCTTTTTTCTTCTTTGCTTATGCCACATATAGTTACTTCTGGCACAGAAATTTACTCTGGTAATGTGCAATGTTTTTCTTAAACAACTAAGGAGAGTATTTTTCTTTTAATGACAGAACCAAGTACTGGTTTTCTTACTGTATAATAGATTTTTATTAACATACAAAAAGACATATAAATGTATAAGCTATTCATGACCAAGAATAACTATTGGACAGAGATGGTAAACTTATCAATGCAAAAAAAAAAAAAAAAAAAAAAAAAAAAAAGCAACATTCATTATTTTTCTTCTAGATAGGATAATGTGAAAGTACCATGAAGTATTTTACAGTCCACTTATGACTTGAAACATTTCTGGTTTTCTTTTCCAATGTACTTAACTGTCCTTTAAAATTTACTATTTTTCAAATTTATGGTTTCTTCATATAAAAATTTAACAAATTTTGGAACACCAAAGAAATTCCAGAAACTTCAAGCAGTTTCAAGCATATTCTATGTAATATTAAAAAATGTAAAGTTAAATAAGCTACAATAGACTACTAACCTACAGCTTCTATTATCCATGTACTAGTTAAACTATCACAGAACAAACAGCTTTGTTTCACTCTCACCTGTTCATATTAAGAACTTTTCATTCCTGTTTTGTTTGTGGTTTAGAAAAAAATATCAGAATTTTGCCTTCTATGTTTTCACCTAGAGTCATTGACACCAGCTAAGGTTGCCAACACTGGATACTCAAAACCAGAATGCAGTTCTGCTACAATTCCCAAATCCTTCAGTTGAGTATTAAATCTGTGACTGACTGCACCACAACTTGTAAGCCTGATTACCACACTACTAACACTGTCAGTTCTGTAAACATAATTTCAAATTCAATGATGTAAAAACACTTCATCCTTAAATACTAGATTATTACATCAGAGCATAATCTCACGTGAACATGACATTTTCTGTTATTTCTCCGTATTACTGATGTTTTAAAAGAGTGCCAGCCAGCGTCATTCAATATGTGTTGTTCTCACTGCAGCAAAAAGATAGAAAAAAGGAACAGATCTATTGTTGTAAATCAAGAATAGCTTATTCTCTGGGGGGAAGAAACGTAGACAACAGGAATGTAGCTACTCTCTCAAATCAAAAGTAAGAAAGTTCTAAAGGTCTTTTTAGTACACTAGAATAAACCATGCTACCCGATACAGAATTTAAATCTTAAAGACATAAGGTATAAAAGTTCAAACAGTGGTGCAGTCTGTAACAGTACAACTAGAGGAGCAGCAGATTTTCCATTTCTTGATAGCTTCAAGTCAAGACAGGATGACTAAAGCTAATACCTAGAGAAAGCTGAGCAGCTGCATTTTTCTTAACAGAGAGGGCTGAGCAAAAAAAATAGCAAACTGTTGCTATGTTGCAAACTGTACTTCACCCAACTCAAAAATGTTGCTTCACTAACAAAATGCCCTTCTCAGTTTAAATTTTGCTTCAGCAAAGTTACTTCGTGCAAGGATCACAGTGAGCTACTTAAGCACCAAACTGCATTGTCAGATTTCTCTACCGCAAAACTGTCAAGTGCCAGTGTTTTTCAAGGCCTGTTTGGAAACTGGCATCCCGCTAGTTTTAGTCTTGACGCGGCACCTGTAAATGGATTCACCCGCCTGCTCGCTACGCCTAGCCTTAACCAAGGCCTATACCGCAAAACAGTTAACAGAGGTCAGAACTGAGCCTCTGCCTCCGTGGGAAAAATTATCTTTAAAAAGTCTCAGTCAGAGCCGCCCGTCGGAAGACCGAGCGTCATACCGACCGCCCCAAGACCCCAGAGACAACTGCTGCCACCGGCCCCGCCCCTCAACACCTCTCCTGCTGTAAACGACCGCCGCGCGACCGCACTGCCCAGGACCCACCTCCACGCGCCCATTCGCCAATGGCGAGGGGGCTGAACCTGGAGAAGGCCCCGCCCTGGATGACGTCACTCACCGTCCCCGCCCACTTCCCACCTGCTCTCCCCCGCCCCGCCGGAGCCTGCGCAGGCGTATTTTACGGCAGCGCGACCGTTTCACTTACGTCAAAACAGTTTACGACATCGCTAGCAGCTACGGTCCCTGTGGAGTGGCTTTTGGTCCCCGCCACAGCGTCGATCTTCCGCCTTGCTGAGTTCCAGACCTACCGGTAGGTGAAATCAGCGCGGGGGACAGAGGCCGTGTCGCCTCCTCCCCACGGGGGCTGTAGGGGCATATCCTGCGGTGCCGCGGGGTCCCAGCTTGGCCCCATTGTCAGGGCATCTCGGGGCACCGCCGCTAAAGGCAGGCAGGCAGGCAGGCGTACGGGGTAGGGAAAGAAGGAAGAAAGGAAGGGGTGTCTCCGCCTTTCCGCGAGCGCCTCAGGTCGGGCAGGGGAGCGGGCCCCCGCGGGGAACTCTTGTTTTTAACCATGAATGCCGCGTATTTTCTAATCCCAGCAGTGTTTTTTTTCAACGGACGTAATACGAGCCTTGAGACACTTCTGTGTGCGAAAGAAACGTGTACAAGTTTGGTGGGGGGAGCACAGACCGACTCGGTTGGCTCTCTAGGAATTGTGCCTTAGTAACCAAGTGATGAAATAGAAGTTAACTAACACTGCTCTTTCTTTCAGCTTGCTGACCGATTGCTTTATTGCTTTCCAAGGTTACTGTACATCCAGCAGATTCCACTTCTCAAATCATGGAGGCAGAACAAATTATGGAGGGGCAGCCGCAGGTATTGCAAGTAGTGTTGTATGTGTTTAATGCATGTGTATAAAAGCAGGATTTTTACTTTGTTTATCATGTTTTATTTTACAGGTTACAGAAAATCCACATTCTGAATATGGTCTCACAGAAAATGTAGAGGTAACAGAGATTTGTTGCTGTGAACTACACTGGAAGTTGCATTCTTAATCAAGGCGGGGGAAGTGTGAACCTTGCATTGATAACTTCCACCAAATGTAATGTTCCCAAGAAAGCTAGATGGAAACTGAATGAAAAGATACTAGCCTGCTGCATAATTGGTTGTTACTGTATTTTCTGTTGTGTTGCAGCCATTTTACTAAATGGTACTGAAGTAAATAATAAACCTATAATGAGGTGGAGGTTTTGGAAGTATCCTATGATTACCATCTATTCTGTCACTATGTATCTTATATCTATTATGGTAGAAAAAGCCAGCCAACCTTTTTATTTCAGGGAGGGGAATAGTTGATGGCATCAAAGGGAGGCATTCTTTGTTGTCAGTGGAAATACTGGATCAGAATAATGCAGACTGTTTTTAATTATGCTGATAAAGAGTCAATACAGTCCCTTCTTTCTGCTGTTGGTAATGGTGTGGATTACAGTAATAATTTTATGATATTCATTACTGTTCCTTATTAATGTCTATAGTCTCCCTCCACTAGAAGGTCCTACTCTATGTGAAGCTTTTGCAGAAACTTTTCCTAAATGTCCTTTGTTACTTATCTCCCTCATACATGCTTGTTTATATACCTCAACTTCCACTGCAGAACCATAAGTTGGATATCTTGGCTCCACATCAGTAGATTTGTGTATGTGGCATTGAATAGATTTGGTTAACTGACAATGGTAGAGTATAATTTTAACTACAGCTAATAGTGTACGATGATTCAGGACTTTTTGACAAAAAGACACTTGGAAGCATTTTGTTTGTTTTTGGTTTTTTTTTTTTTAAATTCTAAGTTGTCCATCTGTACTCAAGCTCTCAAAGGGCTTGACTTCAGTGAAGTCCCTTTTGTCAGACTCGACGTGAATTTTGTGCCTTTAGCATTAAAAGTGCTGTATATAGGGATCATTAAATATAGCCCACGTTTGTTAGTAGTTATTTCTATCTCAGTGGCATAGAACTTAAACACATGAATGCAAAAGCAGAAATGACAGAGACGGGATGTCTTCTGTTTTAGAAAACTTAGGACTTCCTTATACTGTTTCCCTGAAACACAAGTTTAATGAAAGGCCCCTCTGGATTAGGTTTTTGTGCAAGGAAAAATACACACATTTTTTAAAAAATGGAAAGTTATTGCCAGTGAATTCTAGAGAGAGGTGCACTTGCATTTCAAAGTAGATATGGCTGTTACCAGGGTTCACTTTTTTCTTTTTTTTTTTTTCAACTTCAGAGGATAGTAGAAAATGAGAAAATAAATGCAGAGAAAACATCAAAGCAGAAGGTGGATCTTCAGTCATTACCCACACGTGCCTACTTGGATCAGACAGTGGTACCTATCTTGCTGCAGGGACTTGCTGTTCTTGCAAAAGAGAGGTAAGATGTTTCAATGTTCCTTCTATTTTTAGGAAGAAAGCAGGTCTCAAATGTAGGTGTTATGTGACCTTTTGAGGTTTTGCTGTTTCTAAGAAAGTCATCACCATAGGTTTATGAATGTAAAAATTACTATGCAGGGCATAAGAGCTATTTACTGAACTTGTGACCTCCTAATGAAGCATGCAACTGCAAAGGGTTTGTTTTTAAATTATCACATAATTAACCTTATAGAAGCAAGGCAAGAAGTCATTCCAGTTTTGAACAAGGTTTTGTTAGTGTGGAATTGTAAAGAGTTCCGCTTATCTAAAAGCAAAACAGATAAATCAGGCCTGACATGCATCTTTGTCAGAGATTAAACATTCTCTGAAGGATGAGGCTGACCCTGCACTGTCAACATATATAGAAGGATTTACTGTCAGGGGTGGAAGGGACCCAAAGAGATCCAGTCCAACCACGCTGCCAGAGCAGGACCATAATCTAGCTCAGGTCACAGAGGAATGCATCCAGAGGGGCCTTGAAAGTCTCCAGAGAAGGAGAAGCATATTCTTCTGTAATAGCAAACAGTTGCTCATCTTACCCAGAATGCACATAAGCATTTCCCAATTTTGCTGAAATATCAAAAGCTGGTATGGATGACCATAATGACATCACAATACCTGCAGCCAGAACAACCATCTACAGTGTCTTCAAATTCACAACTCCAATTGAGCCTAACTGCATTGTACAGGCAACGAATAAGGCAAAAGACCACCTCAGAAAGTACACCCTGTGTGTTCATCTGAGCAGTGTGCAGATCTTCTGTTGACATCAGTGAGTTCTGCTGTAGATTGAGTGTAAAACACAGCCTGAGGTGGATACCTCACACTTACAGTCTTCTCTATTGTTTTTTTTTTTCGCTTTTTAAAAAAACTGAGATGATGGAAGGAGCTCTTCTTTGTGGGGACTCTTCGCAGAAGAAACTGGAACATTGATAGAATAGGTTGGGGAACATACAGGAAAAAAACTTGCAGTATCAAACAACTAAGATCAAATTAATTTTTCAGTTGAGCATAGTAAAACCTCAGGAATGGAAAAAAACTGAACTGGCAAGTAACTAACAGATGCTAATCTTTCTAAGAAATACAAGAGATTTTCAGGGAACAACCCAGTACATCTCATGACTATGGTCAAAAATCTTGTAGTGAGCATACGGATAAATGACATTCATGTGTCACTTATGAGGAGTCAACACAAGTTGTGTCAGGTCTTACAGGTCTCTTGGGAGTTCACTGAAGTTCACTGAGTCAGTGAACACATGTAAATAGGAATCCAGATGATGCCATCTGTTTAAATTTCCAAGGGTTTCTGGCAATCACTTAAAAGATTTTTAAAGAGATTCAATTGCTGTGGGATTAAAGGAAATATCTTTATATGGATGGTGAACTGACTGGAAGGCTTGAGATAGAAGTAAATGGTGAACTTCCACATTGAAATGAACTCAGTAGTAGATCCTGGAAAGGATCATTTCAAATAAATTCAAGTGGCTGAAAATTGCTTTGATGATGAGTTTTACAGAATAAGTTAGGAGACTGTGTTTTGTTTTCTGTTTGAGTTCTATTTTAAGTTAATTGTAAATATTTGCACAGGAACTTCATAAACTTGATGTAAAACTATGGAAGACTGCTATGAATAATTGACACTATGGAAAAAAGCGAAAGATTAAATACAAGTAAACAGAAAATGATGCACCTAGGAGGGTAATAAATAACCTAATGGTAGTGACAAAATGAGAGCTGAATATTACTCTTTAGTCTTTAAATTATTTAAACTGTTCAATGTATATGTCAGTGCTTTGATTAATCAAAGTAAATTCTGAATGGCAGAACTTAAAAATCGAAGAGGTAAATCCAACATAATGTCACTACTTAAATTTATAATGTTGTATGCTTAACATTGTGGGTAATGGTAATTTCCCTGTACTCTGATAGAATGTGAAAAAGAAGAGTGACAGGGTATTCAGGTAGTATCTGTGTAGTGAGTTATTCGTGATACCTAGAGAAGACACTTCTGTGAGAGGATGTGTATTAGGCATCTGTTAAATCACAAATAGCATAAAAATGATGTATTGAGATGGAATTTATTATCTTTTCTGATATAAGTAATCAAATTAAGCAAAGCCAGTAGCAGATTCATAATGAACAACAGGAGGTGATCCTTTGCAGATCACATAATTAAGCTATGTAATATTTTTTGTCTAAGGCTGAGAATTAACATTTGATTTGGGGTCAAGGGGCAACTAGTCAAAGTTGTAGAAGAATGCATCCAGGATTATTAATAATCTTAAAGATGCTAGATTGGAAGCCAAAAGGATGGTCTAAAAAAGTATCTTTTTGTGGTGGTTCTTCATTTTTGTGGTGTGGTGGCGTGTGTGTTTGTTTGTTTGTTTTTCCACGCTCTTTATATGCATATTTGCTCACTGCCAGACCTTTGTTAGGACCACTGTGGAATAAAATGTATGGATGACAATAAATTGGGTGGGAGTGTTGATGCACTTGAGAGTAGGAAGACTCTGCAAAGAGATGTGGACAGGCTCAATCAATGGGCTAAGGTCAGTTGTATGAGGCTTAACAATGCCAAGTGCCAGTTACTGCACTTTGGGTCACAAGAACCCCACACAATGCTAATACAGGCCTGGGGGAGAGTGGCTGGAAGGTTTGCCTGTCAGAAAAGGACGTGGGGGTGCTGGTTGACATTTGGGTGGATGCGAGTCAGCAGTGTACACAGATGGCCAAGAAGTCCTACATCATCCTGGCCTGTATCAGGAATAGTGTGGCCACCAGGAGTAGGGAAGTGACTGTGTCCCTGTACTCATCACTGGTGAAGCCACACCTCAAATACTGTGTTCAGTTTTGGGCTGCAGGGAAGACATTGAGGTTCTGGAGCATATCCAGAGAAGGGCAGCAAAGCTGGTGAAAGGTCTAGAGAACAAGTCCTATGAGGAGTGGCTGAGGGAACTGAGATTGCTTAGTCTGGAGGAGGTTGAGGGGAGACCTCATTGCTCTCTACAGCTACACAAAAGGAAGTTAGATTGATGTGGGAGGCTCAGTCTCTTCTCCCTATCAAGTGATAGAATGAGAGGAAATGGCCTGAAATTGTGACAGAGGAGGTTTAGATTGGATATTGGAAAAAACTTCCTTACTGAAATAGTAGTCGGTCATTGGAATAGGTTGCCCAGGAATGTAGTGGAGTCACTGTCCCTGGGAAGTGTTCGAGAAAAATGTGGACATAGCACTTTGCGACATGGTTTAATGGCTACAGTTGTCTTAGGTTGAAGGTTGGGCTTGATGATCTTAAAGGTCTCTTCTAAGTGAAACAGTTCTGTGACTCTAAGTCTGCAATTTATTCTGTGGACAGGTTAGCAAGATTCATAGTACTGTACCTGGAGGAAGACTTAAAAAAACAAACAAACAAAAAAACCCCAAAACCACCAACAAGCTAAGGCCAGTGATCAAAATGTATTGTTATTTACTACTTGCAAGCTACACCACTTCCCAGATTTGAAGTTTTTGTTGACATTTTGTTGTGTTCATTTCAGTTGCCAGAAACCATGAAAACAGCTCTAATGCAAAAAACTTCTATAACTGTTAGAGGAAAATGAAGAAAGCACTGACAGACTAATTCCTTTATATATAGCATGAGTTAAAGAAACAGGCAAATGCACATAACTTCCAGTGCTGTACATACAGGATTTACACTTGCAGACTATACCCTGGTTTTAGGTATGTAACTGTTCTAGCACTTACTAACACTGAACCAAAGGTGAGTAAAACGCCTTCTTAAAACCTGTCATCAGACAGTAATCTTAGGTAGTTGATCATCCCTAAATCAATGCTTATAGATGTTTGGGAGGATTTATATTGCTTTTAAGAGAAAGTAGTTAGTTCTTCAGCCACCTAATCTCATGTAACAAAAAATAATAGCTTTTGATTTACTTTTCTTCTTTACAGACCTCCAAATCCCATTGAATTTCTAGCAGCATATCTTTTAAAAAACAAGTCACAATTTGAGGACCGAAATTAGCACCATAAAAATGAGGACAATTTGGCTGCTAGACTGAAATGCTCACTTGCTGCAGTGTTTTTTTTCTGCTGTAAAAACCCTTTGGATCCATGATGATGTCTTTCTTAATAGCATAACTTGCTTTACCTTTTCAGTTATTTAATAAAGAACATTTTACATTTAAGTTGTTCACTTGTTTTAAACTAGCTATTAAGAGACTTTCAAAATAAAGTACTGGAACTGCACTGCTGGATCAGTCTGAATAATTCCGTGGGGCTGTATCACCTGAATGCATAAAACCAAGGAGGAAGGAATCACATGGGTGATAAATGTATATACATGTGATTTTTATATTGCATCCTAAATGTGCAATGTGCCTAAACGAGTTAGTCAGTACTTCCTCAATAAATTCTAAGTAGAGAAAAGAACTTCCTTAAAGCCATCAAATGGGTTTAGTTAAAACAATTGGATTCAACAGCTGAACAGATAACCTGTGGAGAGTGTCCAGTTTTTCAGATGTTTACAGCTGTGACGTGTGCTGTTCGGCATTTGCCACTGACCTCTAACTGTTGTGCTGTGTTTAACTGAAGTGCAGTGTAAAATCCGAAGGCATTCCCAAAGGTTCTGTAATTGAGTGTTCTGTACTGCAGCTCCTAGCTAAAGTGGTATTTCTCTGACAAAGAATATCTCAAGTTGGAAGGGACCTAGAAGTATCATCCAATTCAACTTTGTGCTCCTTGCAGGACTACTTAAAATTAAACTGTAAGACTAAGTATCATCCAGCCACTCCTTGAATTCTGACAGGCTTGTCACTGTGACCACTTCCCTGGGAAGCCATTTCCTGATGCTGAAAATAATTCTAAAACACCAGATAATATAGCAAATATTCAGGTTTGGGTTTTTTTGTTTGTTTTTTGAGGGGTGGGGGATTTAACAACAGTTTTTGTTGGTATTGGTTTGTTTTTCCATTCTTAAACACGGGATAAAAAAAAAAAATATTATTTTTCCTGTAATCTCAGTAGAGGAAAAAGCCACAGATCTCAGGGTACAATATAAGAAGCTGCAACAGAAGATTTAAGAATTGGAATTAAGCCAATAAACTATGTTGTGAAAAAATACTGGCAAATCTTTACAAATATTGTAGTTAGAAAATTGGGTTTGCTATGTTGTTGGCAATGAGTACAGGGACTAGACAGCTTTTCGAATTCCAATTTTTGTTTTCCGAAACCTTCAAGAAGCATAATCCACGTTCACTAGCAATGGATGCTGTAATTCAGATTCAGCATAGTCCAGTTTTCAATAGACTGGAAGAATTCAGTGTTGCCTTTTTACTATTCCCATCTTTATTCCCTGTTTTTAAGATAACAGGTTTCACAGAAGCAGTCAAAACCTTGTAAATTAAATGATACCTCAAGAATTGGAGTTTTTTTCTGTATGACATTAAAGACTACTTGGGTTGGGGTTTTTTTGGCATAATTTCATAAAAAGAAAAACTTAAGACTCTCATTAGACTTGTTCCTGCAATGACTTAGACACTGCATTTGCAGTATATCAGGTAGCCCTCTGCACAAATAATATCCTCCCTTTGCACTCTGACATCTAGATGACTTTGTGGTAATCTGAAGATTTTTGGTTTGTTTTGACTCATTTTAACATAGCTTTTGTTTTTAAGTTTAGATATGTAGATTTAAGTGTCAAGAAGATGGATTCTTCAGGGAAAATAAACCCTAACTTTTTGATTGTCTGCTAACTTGAAAGGGCTGGGATAAGGATCTGGCTCTTAATCCTTGTAAGAAGGCTCTCAATATTTTCTTAATATGCTAAAAGAAAAACCTTGAATTAGTGCAGTCCAAGAGCAGTAATATTGGGAAACAAAAATAAACCCCAAACCTCAACAACAACAAAGAAGCCTGAAAACCTAAAACCAAGCCTAAAAAGCTCTATTTTTGAAAAGGTACAAATACTGGGGAATGAGATTCCTAATTCTATTGCATTGTGGTGAACACAGTCTCCCATCAAACACTGACACTGACTGAAGAATCAAATTATTTCAACAACAGTGTTTTGACTTTTTTAGAATGAATAACATTTAAGCGAAGACAAGGAGTCACCATAAAGACTTGGTACTGTTATCGCTAAAGTGGCACTCCAAGGTTTCACCCAGAGGTGACATATCTCAAGACTGTAAGAATTCTTAGGGGAGGGGGAGTTTGCTGCTTCCCAATTTCTATGTTGAGAATTTCTGCAAGACCATACAAAAAGAAGCAGTTCAACTATTAATCTTCCCTAGACATAGCAATTGTTTTATATCTGTGCTTGAATGCAGAACACAGATTTTTCTTTTTTGCTGGTCAAGCAACTGCATAAAACTTGTAAACAGTCTGGCTTTTGTACAGCTCTTGGATCAGCCTAGAAACTCCTACCAGTCTTACAGTGAGCTGTCCCTGCCAGCAGCATGCCACCTATTCAGCTCTTGTTGCTAGTTTGGTACGTGGTGTCACCTGCTGTTGCCTTTCATCTAGGCTAGATCAAGAGAATGAAAAGCCATGTTCACAGGGTTATGTTGGAAGATTTATTACAGTGGCTTTTCCAGGCAGCTTCCTCCAAGAAAGCAAGTTGAAATGTTAGTAGCAGCAGTGAACTCACCAGCTCTAAGAAATAAATTTTAACAATTCTTGCAAAGACAGAAAAAGTCAACAAGAAAGGTGCAGCCATATTGCTTGTTAAATTGTCTTCACTGCTTTGAACCTCTTGCATAGGCTACTATTCAGTAACTGAAAAAATTATATGTAACTCATTAGTGGTATTTTGAAGTCTACCATTTTAAATGCTTCTGCTGAGAACATTAATTACCTTTTACCTTGAAGGGGACAATGACAGAAGAAAGGATTTTCCACTAAAAGCATCTTCATATTCTGAAGCCTGTTAACCATCTAAACATACAATTTGATTTGCCAACTTTGTTTTTTCTTTAACCTCCAAATTTATTGGGGACTTCCTCCAAATTCAGTACAGACCTTTAAGCTATCCATTTTATTTTCTGAAGTGCTGTCACTATTGTACATGCAGTCTGATCAGAAGAATTTCTGCTCACCATCAGACATTCCAGAAATAAAACAGCTGCTTTAAAACAAGTAAGAAATCTGAAAAACTCTGAAAGATAAACAGATGAAACCAGTACATTGGAAACATACAAAAAGAATCCTTATGCCTATTATGTGCAATAAAGTACTGGGTTTGATTTATTCTTACCATTATACTAATTATGTAACAAATTATTCTTAGCCAAGCCTTAGCTTGTGTTCCCTATTCTATTTCATAGTCAATTTATTTCAAGACTGACTACATAGCCTGGATCATAGGAGTACAGAATGCTAGCTGTTACCATGATGATCAGCACCACTTCTGCTTATGTTCCCTACTGAAATACAGCTTTAAGTGAGGACTTAAAATTTAGTAAATGCTTTTTGAGTAATCATGGGGCAGTTTACAGCAGTGCTAGTGCAATGCTGACTAGGAAAATGTCATATTCCTTTTTTCAATGTGCTTTTCTCTCTCCTTGGTTTGCTTTGCAACTGTGCATAACAAAACATTTTTCTGAGAGGAGCCTAAATTGATAAAAGGCTTCTGGATGGTTGAGAAGTATCTCCTGGAGAGTACTCAGCCTTCTTTTTTTCTCTAGTGTATTTACAAGACGGGTATTTACATGGTACTTGTGAGATTGAAAATTACCCACCAATACTGTCTATATACTGTAATAGCATCTGAGAAAGTGAAGATACTCCCCTTGTATGCACTCTAAAATTTGGGTAGAGGGGCTGCTTTTAACAGTAGAAGGAAAGACTGCTAGATCAGCAGGTTCCTCAGATGCAGGGTGACAGTTTGTAAAGAGGAAAAAAATAGAGTAACAGTGAACAGCTTCCTGAGATGGGAGGAGACAGGAAGTGAACAAGAATAAAAGCATGACAGGAAAAAAGACAAAAAACCTTGCAAGAGGACAAGAGCAAAATCCAGGAAAGTCACAGCTCTGAAAGCTAGGCCAGATAAACACACGCCACCCAACCTGGGCATGGGATGTTACTCAAGGAAAACCCTGCCTGCTACTGGCATGCTTAAGGACAAATTGCTCTTGCCACAGTCTGCCTTCACACTTTTCTTCCAGGTAGGGAACAAACTGCCAGCAGACTCATACATGTAGCAGTGGTCTGTGCTTCAAGGGTATGCTGACTTGGGGGATTGTCCGTGGATCAGGTCAACTGTTCCCTGCCCATCAAAAGGAAAACAACACAAATAATAGCTCTGAACAAATAAATGCTCCTGTTATTTCTCCCAGTACAAACAGTGCTCAGAAGAATCAACAGATAAATCAGGAGGAATTCCCAACCTAAACTATGCTTCACAGCATTCAACTGAAAGCTATGGCCAGTTTTTCTCCCTGTGGCTAGAACCATATTCTGAGCACCAGGAAGCCCAGCACCACTGTCTTCCATTTAACTGAAGAGATGATTGCTTTTGTGCATCTGGCTTTTTCATTTATGTGGTACTGAGGGAGCACATCACCAGCCCTTAAACAAAGAAACTATCCATGATCAGTAAGTAATAGATGTTTAAAACATGGAACCCACAAATGACTAAATGCTCTCCAGTGGTGTTATGCCCACCTGTAACAGGGCACAAATTAGAAATTCTACTATCACCCTTACCCATGGAAACAGCAGAAATTCCTCCTGTAGTACTATGGATGACAAACTTCAGCAAGAAGAGGCACAAACTGAGAAGGATATCCTACAGCTTCACTGGACTCTGGACTAAGAGTGCTAGTTGGTAACGAATGACTGAAAAACAGGCTGTCACAGTGTTCGTGGCAGGTCCGACAATCAAAGGACAGCAGAAAACCTTGGGCTTTCTATGCCCTGCTAACAGTAGTTGTATAGGTAACTACAGCTCAGTAAGTTCAGGTAACAAAGTAAAAACTTCTTTCTAATCTACACATCTAGATGACAAAAAAAAATTATGCACAAGGAAAGAAAGATTAATGAGGAAAGCAAGGAAAAAGTAAACTTAAAAAGGAAGCACAAGGATAAAAGGAATCCAGCCCAAGAGGCTACAAGAACAAAAACCAACCAACCCCCCAAGCAAACAAAAAAAAAATTAAGACATTTTAGAAGACAAGCTGAGAAGGAAAAAGCACTACATAAAAACAGGCCATTAGCCCAGAATAAAAACCTCTTTTAAATGGGTTTACACTTGGAAGTTCTTAATTTTTTTTTCATGGGAAGGGAAGTGCTTAGAGGAAGTGAATGCCCTCCTAAATGGTAGAAAAGAACATAAAATAATTTAGAATTATTTTAGCCTCCAGCTCCCATAAGATGTTTCTCTTAAGAGCTTTCTCTAACTGTTCTTGGTGGATTGTGGGACAAAATAGTGCATCAAAAACTTCTAGTATATGTTGGCATGACCTTTTTTTGTAAATACATAATTACATTTCTTTTTACCCATGGAGAATTTTTTTTTCTCTGCTGGATTTAGTTAACTTCATTGGAGGATCAGTCGTCAGTTCAGGAACTATCCCCAGTACTGAAGTTTACGTAAGTTAGACTTGAGAGTTGTAAATGGGTGCCACAGCTGCCAACATAGTTTTGTGTAAAGCGATCAGGGAGGATTACCTCTTCCAGTCTAGGTAGCAGTTATAATTCATGCTAACCTTATTCAACATATTATTTGTAAAGTAACATTAGGATACTATGAGGATAGACAGAATAGTGAAGGCTATATAAAAGATTAAGGCATTTGCTGAGATAGTCAGGCCCCATTTCCTCATGACAAACTCATAGAAATACCGTTAATTGAAGGCTGCAGTCCTTGTCGCCTCTCAACTGTCTTCATCAGGAGGTCGGTACCATGGGTGTAAAGAAGGATGACCACTTACAAAAATTACACCAGCTATTTCTCTGCAGCATGAGTCTTTTTGACCTTCATGACATAGTGCAAACAGCGCCTTTGTCCCCTTGTTTACCTTGGTTGACTTTAAAAAAAACAAAAACCAGCCCACAACAAAAACTAAACACTGAAACCCCACTCCAAAACTGAACAAAAAAACCCCAACAAAACGAAACCTCTTTATTTTGTATGCATTTGTAACTGTCTGGGAGACTTTTCAAGGAGTAAAATTGCACAAGGTGAAGGCTGATGTGTTCCCTGACTTGCCCTATACATTTTCCATTTCACAAAGCATCAGCTGGCCTTAATACTTTTAATGGCTGCAGCCCTTGATCTCTCCTGTTGCGGCTGCCTGGTTCTCATACATCAGTAGCTAAAATTGTTTTTTTCCTTTCCTATATACTGTTCTGGCCATACTCTATTTTCCAGTTCTGCTTTATCAACTATTTTGAACTATGCTTGACGTCTCCAAGGCAGCAGTCCGTTCATTAACAAAAAAGGGGTAAGCGGCTAGGGAATTATGCTGAGGAGAATGCGAGACTACAACAATGTACTCCACGTCTCCTGCTGAATGCCACGGCACCGAGTATGTAACGGTACGGTCAGAGAAGCGCAAGAAAAGAATTGCGTTACATCAGAAGGAAGATGCTTCAGCCTAGCATCTTCCTGTTCTCTCAACTCGAAACCGCTTCATTTGGCAAACAAATGTTCTGCTCCGAACGGGGATGGGGGAAGTAAGACGCAGCACCGAAGTCTGCACTGTGTTCTCACAAGGGGGCAATCTCAAACACCAGAGAGCGTCGCTTCACTCCCGAGAACGCAGCCCACCCTCACCTCGTGCCCCGGCCTGTGAGGCAGAGAGGACGAGGGCCTTTCCGCGCCCCCGGCTCGCTGAGACGGAAAAGATGAGGGAACGGAGGGGATCTCACGGGCGCGCGCACACACATCCCCCCTCATCAGCTGCTGCTCTCAGGTAAACGTAATGGCCGCCGCCTCCCCTGACCTGCGAGAGGTGGGGCTGAAGACGGCGGGAGAGGCCGGTGAGAGGGCAGGGTGGGGTGGGGCGGAGTGGAGCGGAGCTTCCCCTCAGCCCCCCCCTCGCTCCCCTGCCCCAGACCGGCCTCCCCTCATCTGACCTGCGCTCGTAATCTTCCCTTCCACCACGGAGACACAGCCGCGCCAATCAGCAGGGCCAGAAGCGATCGCCACGGCAACACAGCCGGCCAATCCAAGGAGGACTCCTCCCTTCCAACCCTGCCTTCTCTTCCCCGCCCCCACGAGGCGGTGCCGTCCCATTCCGGGCTTGTCAAAGCAGTGGGCAGCCAATGGCAGGGAGGCTTTTGCTTTTGTGCCCAATCGGGGAGCGGCGCCTGTGTGGCCTCTAGTCCACGGGAGCCGAGCGGGGCCAAACCCAGTTGCTCCCGCGGCCTCCTTCTCTTCGCGTCCTCACTCAACACCTGCCAGCGCAGAGTTGGCGGCAGCGGCGGCCTCGGGCTTTGTCCCCTCTCCCCCCTTCCGCACCTCCCCCCCACGCGGGGCGACT
>WBNM01010470.1:0-31235 GCA_013399055.1 Ramphastos sulfuratus | reverse complement strand
GGGCAGGGAACTCTCAAACCATCCCATCTTGGCAAAGCTGTGTTTCAGTGTTCTCTTAGAACACATTGACTTAAGTAACAGAGGGACCCCCGGACACAAGTGTGAAACCCTCTCCAACTTCAGCTTGGTTAACACATGTGCACACCTATTAGCTTTAATTGTGTCTTGGTTAACACTTGTTCACATCTGTTAGCTTTAAATGTGTCTGGAGTAGCAGCCCAAGGGAACACCATGAAAAGATATGGGTTGTGCAGGAAAAGTTGGGGGAAGCAAGAAGCCTGGGGGCTTCCTCTGACTACAGACAACCCCTGAAAAGGCAAGGAGTCAGCTTGAATATTGAGCTGAAGCTACGCCTGCAGGGCTGCAAGAGAGATTTTGTGTTAGGAATGCACAGCACACATTAAGCAGGGAGAATAAACAAAGCAAGTGAGATAGAATGAACACAGGCTCTTACAGAACAGGTCTATGAAGAGCTCATTTTTTACCTGGAGTGACAATTTAAGCAGACATTCTTCTGATCTATCTCTCATCTCCTGGCAAGACCTTGCTGTATAAATCTAACATTAAAATGCCTCTAGGCATTATTTACAGTGAGATAAAGACTATGCAAGCTCATCCAGCAGTTATATCATCTTTCAACACTACAACAGGAGGTCACCAAGTCTGCAGGCCTTTGTTTATTTTCATGGTTTGTGGAGAGATATTTGAAGATTATTTTGCTCTGTGCCTTTCAGTAACAGATTCTGCCCAGTATCGGCTTAGGGAGAAGCCATGTGAAAAAAATAAACTGAGAATCTAGGTTATACTCTTTCTTCAAGCTACTGACAGTTTCATAGAGATAATTCTATATTGCTAAGAGAGATAAAGATTTTCACTTGGATTTGGGCTGCTAAGGTAGAGAGGCATAAAAAAAAACCACCACACAAAAAAACCCCCCCACAACAACAACAAAACCCACAAAATCAAACCCAGAAACAGAAACAAACCCAAACAGCCACCAAAACCCAACCAACCACCAAACCAAAAACCCAAGCCAACCAACCAAACTAAACCCAACACAAACTAAACCTCAAAACCAACCAACCAAACCCAAAAGGGCCACCTGACAGCCTATCAACCCATTGCTCTGCTGCAAAGCTGCAGAGGTCACTTCCTGCAAGTCCTACACCACTCCTCAGGATGGAATAGAATCACAGAATGGGTTAGGTTGGAAGGGACATCAAAGCTCAGCCAGTTCCCACAGGCAGGGACACCTCCCACTAGTGCAGGTCACTCAAGGCCTCCTCCAACCTGGCCTTGAACATCTTCAGGGAGGTTGTGGAGCACAGAATCNGGCGGCAGCCAGGAGACAGCCCAGGTGAGGAGGAGGCAGCGGGGGCAGGTGCGGGCAGCGCGGCAAGGCGCGGAGGAGGGGCAGCCCCGCAGCAAGTTGGAGGCGCGGCGGGAGAGAGGGAAGGCGCAGTAGCGTCTCGGGGGGAAGAGCGTGAGGTGTGGGGGGCTGAGAAAAAGGGAGTGCGACAACGGGAGGAGGAGGAGAGGAGCGTGGGCCCAGGGGAGGGCAGAGCGCGGTAGCGCGGTGGGAGGCGGAGGAGAGCGTCAGCTGGAGCAGGGATAGCGGGAGCGCGGCGGGAGGTGGAGGAGGAGAGCGTCAGCTGGGGGCAGAGATAGAGGGAGTGCGGCAGGAGGAGGAGGAGAGCGTGAGCCGGGGGGGCAGAGAGAGAGGGAGCGCGGCAGGAGGAGGAGGAGGGGAAGAAGCGCGACGCAGGGACGGCAGATGCCTGGAAATAAAAATTTGATGATTGCATGCAGCGGCTGGAGAGACTCTGTCGGTGGCGGCGGCGGGGACGAGGCAGGGACAGGGGGGGCGACGGCAAAATGAAGTATCAGAAATACCTGACTGTCTTGCAGATGGCCATAGGGGTGACCGCCTCCAACAGGGGCAGTCTGATGCCCTTAAAGAGGAAGCTGTGGTGAGTAGGCACAAACGGGGCTGGCGGCACTGCGGCCGGGCCGGGCCGGGTCGGGTCGGGCGGGGGGTGCTGCGCCTAGCCGAGCGCGGGCCGCGGCGGGACGGGCGGGCGGGGAGCGGGGGGCTCCCCTCGGAACCGCTCCGGGTGCCGAGCGAGAGCGGGCCTGCAGCTCCCGGCGAGCATCTCTGGGGCGGAAAGTTCCCGGCGATTCACCGCTAGCCGTGTGGAAAGCTCCGGGAGGCGGCGGCGACACGGTGCTGCCGGAGGAGCTGTCCGCGCCGCGCCCGCCCGCTGGCCCTGGGGCCCGCCGGCCCGCTCTGGGGCCCGCCGGAGGACACCGGGCTCGGCGCTCTCCGTAGCTGGTAGCGTGGCTTCCACTTCGAACGACTCACGGGTGCTACCGTACGCTCTCAGGGAGACCCACAGTCGGAGGCACGGCAATGGCAGCTTCAGCAGAGGGGCGCGAGAGTAGCTCAAGCAGGGTCTGCCGCTTGCGTGACAGCCCAAATGTTGCCTCCGACCGTAGCGCATTCTCCTCCCCGCCCCGGTCTGTGGAAAGCTGGGCTCTGAATTCCCCGGGCCCTGCTTCTGCTGACAAGTGTACTGGAAAAATGGAAAAGAGAGATACAAGTCTAATAGTGAGCAATGGACTTAGCACTGTTCATATACGATAATCTTTTTTTAATGTCTGTTCTTCCACTGACTTATTTCCAGTGTTTTTATGCTGGGTGATGTGTGCTGAACTGATTTTTCTGCATGAATCAACAATATGTTATGAAAAATGTATTAAAGTATAATGGTGTAATGTGGGTGAGTAGGGCACTGACAGGCATATGGCACTGCAATACCCAGAACTCATGGACTTGTAAGAGTCCACTGTTAGCTTGATTGAAGCAGTGTATTGTCATCAGGAGAAATTATAAGGAGAAAATCTGCAGACCTGTGAATTGACATTTTTCTGGGAGGAAGATATTAAGAATGAATTTGTATACTGAGAATTTCATATCTATAAAAAATTGGGAGTCATGCTTAGGTGGTAATGGTCATGCAATTTTCTTTCACTGTACCTAGATATTCCTGGTGAAGAGAAGTGAAGTGTCAGAGAAGGCATGATAGGTCATTTTATTTAAAAATAGGAAGTTCACAAATAGGAATATTTTAATGTCAGCAGTTGTAGCAAAACTGGGCCTTACAGGAATTGCAGACTGCGTTTTTTAACATTTCTCCCCCACGTTTTCAGCTAGCGTAGACAGTGGCAAGGAAATACATCGCTTGAAGGAACATCATGTGGAACTAGTAAGCTTTCTGTCATTAGTTCCAAATCTTTCTGTTTCTTGCAGATAAGAACACAATCTGGCAAATCTGTTTGTCCTAACTGTAATGTACAAAATCAGATACAGTCTTAGACAAAAATATTTTGACATACAAATAAATTCTAATACATTTAATCAGAGGTTTTATAGTGTATTTGGTGGTTTGCTGTTGGTTATGTAAGTTACATAAAGTGTACCATACCTATTTAATTCTCCCCAAAATGCCACTCCTGTCTGTGCAGGAGTGTGTAAATGGTGTACTACTTCTTGTAAGAAGTTTAATTAAGGGTAATACAATGAAAACAGTTGCATTTTTTGTTTCTCCTTGGAAACGTTTTCTTTGAATCTACCTATATTTGCATACTTTTAAAAGTAGGTCCAAAAAGACCCAATTTAACTTTATTTCTTCAGTTGGAGTTGGATCAGCTATATACATCGTCTGGTTTCATGGTGTGAGTCTGTGCTTTTCGAAGGATGGCAAAACAACATAGTGCATCCCCACTAATACTGTAAGCATGGCATTTCATAACATTTGTAACTTGACATCATGCTGCTGCAATGCAATGCTGTGTGAAGATTCAGTTTAGTAAGAAGATTGTTAAGGAAGAATAATAAAAAATAATTTAGATGTATGAATCACTTTAAGATTCGAAATAATGTATTTGGGATATTCTTATTAATTGGCAAAATGATATGTAGTCATATTTCCTTTGAGAATTTTAATAGCATTAGGCATTATTTGTATGCGCAGAACATGTGTTTATGGATGAAATACTGTTTTCTGATTCTTAAGGATACTTTGCCATTTAAAAAAAACTATTTCTGCATAGTCTGTATCAAATAATGCATTAAGAAAATCTGAAAATTAGAAGAGTATGTTGCTGCTACTAAAATAATGCAGAATTTTCCAACATGTAAAACAAAAGTGTATTCCAGTAATGCATCACTGAATATCTCTAAACTACCTAAAGAAAATATATAAATAATATCAATTTATAACCAGAGGATGCTTTTTAATCTCTTTTTTTATATAGTTATTTTTAAAAACTTTCAACACTGTACAAATGAGATTCATAAACTCTTTAACGCATCAATATATATTGTAAATGGAAGTGAAGACGTAATTTAATAAAAGAGGGTTAAAACACTCATCTTTTTGTTAGTGGAGATAATCCAACTGAATCCTACTAAAAGAAAATGAAAAAGGTAACAACAGTGTTTTATTTCTTTATAGAGCATCTGTCACTCCGATTTTCTCCTACAAACCCCCCAAAATGTAAGTTCTGTTCTGTGATGCATGAAGGCAGGGCAACGAATGAAAACCAGAAAGATGCACTCCTCTCTCTCTTGGTGGTTTAAGAACAAATTTCTATAAACTAGCTAAAAATTAAAAAGACAATTGAAAAACAGAAGGAAGCTGTGCCACAAGCTTGCAGTGGGAAGTGGTAGAGCGAGAGACTTGCTTGTATTTAATGAACACCTTGGTTGTTTTATGATGAGGTTTACTTGGGCCAGACGAGTTTGGGACTTGGCAATGGAGGAAGTTGCTGGAGTCCTGAACTGCTGATTCAGACCCTTTCCTGTGTTTGTGCAGCGTTGTAATCTAATATGTAGGAATCTAAATGAGACAAGTAGGGTGTTTTGAATCGTCTGCTATGGGGGACAGTATTTGGATGCAAAACCCATCATCACAATACTGCTAGTACAAGAAAAACGCAGCAGAGACTAACATTTGCTAAAGTGTTCAAGAAAAACTGACTACTGAACTGGGAACAGTAGTGGACATAAATACTTACTGAAATCCTGATAGGAACCTGAATGCTCTTATAATAGGGAAACGGTAAATCATTTTATTAAGGGGAACTGCACAAGCAGACCATAATTTCTTGACATGCTGAATATTACGTCGCTGTGCTTTAAGAAGCAGGAGGCAGGCAAACAAACAGAAAAGGAACAGGATATCCTAGCAACTCTTATATTCCTCCTTGCTAAGACTCCCTGCTGTTTCTTAAGGTATTTGTCTTTGTGTTGAAAGGCTTACTCCGCTTGGTTTACTCTTATGCTCCCCTTGGAAATAAGGAAAACATCTGTTAGTTTTAAGACTTCAGCATGGGGAATGTTAAGGAAGTGGCTGAGGCTATTCCATATTTGCATTTTCTGCACCTTTTAAGAATGAGGCAATCTAGGTTGCAGGACAGAATGCAGATGCAATGCACTACGAAGTTTGTATTTTGATAGGATACAGTTCCCCTGTTTGGTACTATTGTTAAAAGATTATGTGATGTAGACGCCTGGATGTTAAATTACAGCTTCTCCTAAGATACTGCACAAGGACATTTATTTTCAAGCATGAGATTAAACTTAGTTGAAATCAGTGAGGGGTAACTAGTGTTTCTGGAATTAAGCACTGATCCAAAGCTTTGTTGACTCAGAGTCTCTATTCAGTCTGGAGCTTGCGTGTAGAAGTCCAGGTTTACAATGAAGGATGCCTATTTTATTATTAGGACCATCCCTAGGGAGAAATGTGACATCATTTGTTTATTTTCTAATTAGAGGCATATTTAGTGTAATCAAATAATGGAAAATGTCACTTTAGTGTAAGAGAGAGAAAGCATCCAAGATTGAACCTCATGGTTGTCTCTACAGAACCATGTGGAAAAATACAGATCACCAGAATGGATGCTTTCCAGTTTTGATTACTGGTTCCTGTTAATATTTGTTCAAAATGGGGATAGCAATTTTGGTTTAGCCCATTGTAAGAATTTATTAATGTTGCAAATTAATATTTTTTTTCCCCAATGAAGACAGGATACTGAACTGAAGATATTTGCACAAGAATTTAGCAATAGCAGCTGACCACTAAGTGCAACTAGTCGTTGTTTTGAATTTGCCCTTTATTCTCTCCCCCTAGAAAACCTTTTAATATTGAGCAACTACAATTGTTAGGTCAGAATGAGTTTCAGCTTCTCCTCTCCTTGTGTTTGAGTCTATTGATCACTCAAATTCATCCAAGTCCAACTGATGTCCTCACTTTCTGTAATATTGAGGAAACCTTTTATACATCTCTCATCTGACATCTGTATAACTACTAGATGAAGAATTTTGACTTATGTTGTGAAACTACTTACCATTTGCTAGAAGTACCTAGATGTGGGTTTTTTTGTTTGTTTGTTTTGGGTTTTTGGTTTTTTTTTTTTTTGTAAGACGGGCAGAAACTTGCAATGTAAGAGAACTGTAGTAATTCTGTCACCATCATAATTCTTGTTGAGGCTTTATTAGTTGTCAAAAACTTGTCCTCTCTGCATTAACTGTAACATTAATACTATAACAGGAAAACAAATACAGAAAATGTGTCATTACAGGACTTTTATAAAAGATAGCATCGGAATACTTTTTTAAAAGTCTTGTAATGACACATTTTCTGTATTTGTTCAAAATTCTCATCACTAAACAAGAAAAGTTTTTTTTTAAAAGTTCTTAAAAGCTGTTCAGTCTAACTGATCTGTCTAGAAAACAGCCATGACATTAGTCATTTCAGACAATATTTAACTACAAAAACCAGGTAACATTGAAGATGATTATAAATAGTAGGAGTAGAACATAAATACAGTGTTTGTTAATGAAAGCCTTAGGAGATATATTCCATCTAATTATGTTGATGTGTATTAAGTCATTAACCCTTGATGTGATGCTGCACCTCAAAGTCACTGTTGCATCGTATTTTGTAAGGCTAGCATGTTTATTAGTGGAATACAGACACTAAAAGTTTAAGTATTTTTGCATTTTTACAAATTAGAGAAATAATTTAGAGTCACAGTTATGTAATGTGATACATGATCGGGAACCAGTCAAGGTCAGTGAAACTTGTTAAGAATTGTGGATAATAAATAAGAGCTTTGGGCTGCAGTTGGGATTTATAGAAGGATTCGATTTCGCATCACTAACACTTGTAAAAGTTAATGAATTGGGGTACCTTAGTTTAAATTCTCATGATGAACTCCATTAGAAATATGTTCTGTATTAAACTCATCATTTGAACCGAAATAGCACATTGCGTGAAAGGCACATGGAATTATTGTTCACTTCCTTCAAAAGATCTTGGTGCTACATTCTAGAGCTGCAGACTACCTGAACGTAGTGTTCCTGGGCTTCAGTTCAAGAGTACCTGAAGTAGTGGATGAGCTGCAGAGTTTTTGAAAGGACTCTTAAAAATCTTTCTGTCTTAACCTGTGATAATTCCTTTATATCCCTGATGCATATACTACAGCCCGTGACTGAGCAATTAATGTATTAATTTTCTATTAATTATTACAAATAAAGGATTAAATAATCAGATGTATCACATTTAATTATTTTTTTTAATGGAATGGTCAGATGTCAGAACCAAAGAATACTGCATTTTAGTTTCAATATTAATTAAAAAAAACTGTTCCTGTGATTACAGTGAACATGTTGAGAACACAAATCAAGAATCACAAGTAAGAAGGATTTAAAAAGGCAGTTTGTTGGATTTTTTTAATAATTTAAAGTCAGACACTTTGGGCTTTGTCTTGTGCATTTGGTCTCAATGAATCTGACACTTGTTTATTTTGCAACCTTACTGTCTTTTGAATTGCATTCCTTGTGGAAATTTCTAGTACTTGAAAGAGTTCCTGTTGCAGTACTGCATGTTACTGCAAATGGATTCATAGATTCACAGAATTGTTTAGATTGGAAGACACCTTAAAGATCATCTAGTTCCAGCCCCCCTGCTATGGGCAGGGGCACCTCCAACTAGATCAGATCATTCAAGGCCTCATCCATCCTGGCCTTGAAGACTTCCAGGAACTTAGAGCCGTTCCCTCTCATCCTATTGCTGCAAGCCCTTGTAAAAAGTACCTTCCTGGCTCTCTTGTAGGCCCCTTAGGTACTGGAGGCTGCTCTGAGGTCTCCCCAGAGCCTTCTTTTCTCCAGGCTGAACAGCCCCTACTCTTACAGCCTACCCTCATAGATGATTCTTGAGAGTTTGCTGAAAATGGGGTGAATTAGACCCAAGTCTGTATCAGGTCTGTTACCGCTTCTCTTTGCTAAAACTGTTGTACTGAGGTCTTGCAGAAGCTGGTGTTTAATGTCTTTGCACTTGTCTCAGAGTTTCATCAGAGACTCAAATTCCGTGATTCTGTAAATATTGATGACTTGCTTCATATCCTTCCTTTGGTGCATAATATAGTGCAGAGCTTCCAGTCTCCTGGTAATTACATTGACTGAAATTTTGTTTAGTTTGTTAAAGAATATTTTACTTTCTTACAAAGTCATCTAGAAATTAATGATTTTTTAAAAAAGAATGAAGTGGTATCTTTCAATTGTGCTATTTTCTTCACATAAAATGATGTTATGAAACTTAAATATGTTTTAAAAGTTTTTTTCTGAATCTCAGGAGCTAACAAATAGTAGCAGTAGCATATTCTCCAGCAGAATGAAATGATAGATGGATTCCAGAGGCAGCAAGCTCATTTTTTTACCAATTGGCTTTGAAGAGTGGAGCTTTAAATATACCATTAGTTTAGTTTTCTTAAAACTGTGTAGTTTTAATTAGCTCACTATTTTTACTTGTTTTTCTTCCATATAAGGTTTTTCTTATTTTGATTTTTTTACAAAGGCTTCTCAGTATCAGAAAACAATAAAAGACTTGCAGTTTAAAGAAATGCAGGTTTATAGGTAAGACCCTGACATAAGTGGTTTAAAATACAGTTCAAAATGAAGAAAAGCAATGCAGCTTAGAGCTGCTTAAAAGATTTTCCGTTAAGTATAAAGAAGTCTAACACACCAAGCATTTAATTCACTGGTGGTGCACATGAAGATTTATTAACCCCGGTAGTTAAGTAATAAAATAGACAAAC
Organism: Ramphastos sulfuratus; assembly: GCA_013399055.1. Classification (NCBI taxonomy): domain Eukaryota; kingdom Metazoa; phylum Chordata; class Aves; order Piciformes; family Ramphastidae; genus Ramphastos; species Ramphastos sulfuratus. Next base: position 22,073 of record WBNM01010470.1, on the reverse strand, counting down.
CTCAAAGATCTTCTGGAGAGATTTAAAATACATACCCGTAAATGTACTGAAATAATGTCTATCTCTGTGGACTCCAGGATCTGCACTTGACATGGACTCAGAACATGTAGGGTTATGTACATTTGGATTAACCTTACCAGAGATGTTTGAAGAGGTTGGTAACAGAAGATACAATGATACAATAGAAATGGACTGTCACTGTAAATGTCGCTGTCTGTGGAACAAGAGTTGAAACTCAGCAATTGTCTTTCTTTGGAAATCTCTCATGGTAATTCTTTAAGACGTTTTAGCGGGGAATCTGTGGCAGTTTTGCAGTTTCTCTTCTGTGAATAAATATGTTACTGTTTCTCAGAATGTAATCAATACATAATTGTAGCAAAAAATCTGGTACGCAGCATGAAGTTGATAATGTAATTAAAATGTCAGAATATTATGTTTTCAGTTAGAAATGTTGATTTACTTTACAATTAAAAGTTGGCAGTAAATGAAGCCAAGGGGAAGGAACAACTAAATTAAATTATTGTATTATCAAGAGAACTTACAGCAAACCTGTTCATGTGTGTGCATGTGTAAAAAAACCAAAGAACTTGTGCATCTGAAAACATAATACCGATTTGATAATCACAGTAATACAACGAAAAATAAAAGTCTTTATTTTATAAATTGAATAAGATATTTGGAAAGATCTGTTTTCATTTTCAGGTTTGGTTATTACAACATTTTTTTTCTCCCTAGCCTCCTATGAACATGCATTTGCACCTTTAGTATCCTGACCACGAAGCTGTGGAGACCTAGGAGTCTCACTGATCAAACAGGTGTATTTAGCCTGTGCTTACTGTATTCTGTACTTTGAATTATGTATTTCAGGTGTTATTGTGGCTCACTCAATGCAATGTCATTTTTTGGTGATGCGTATCTGTAAGACATTTCCACCTTCCTTTTTTGTAAAAATATTATGTGCATACCAAATCCATTAATTGTAATGCATTAATTTAAGTAAAAGAATCTAAAATGCATACTTAATTTTTTTTTGTCATGAGAGTTAATGTTATGGGGAAAATTACTTAACTGCTGTCCAAAATCTTGGGAAATGCAAAAAAGATTTATTTTATATTTCACTTAAGACACTTTTTTGAAGTCTCTTATGGCTGAGAAATTATATGAAACAAATGTAAATCTGCACGTAAAACTATTAATGTTTTTAGGTGATTTTGTGTATGCATATTGGCAGGAATGCAGTTTTTCTCATGTGGTGTCAAGCTGCTTGGAGACTGTTTTGCACTTAAAATACTGACCGCGCGATCCTTAATACATTTGGTTAATTGTTAACCCCACTTCTTCTGCTCATTGGCAGCTTTCAACAAGCTCCTTAAAGTATGGTTTGCTTACTCAAAATATTTTAGTTCTGTTCTCCCTTTAGGATGATGTGTAGACTATGGAGCGATGAAAGATCTTACAAAGATCCTTAATATAGTACCCCTATAAGTTTAACAGAACCGATTCATTTAGTTATTGTTCATCATTATTTATTGCCAGAACAGCTGAAGTACTGTTAGCATTCAGACTGGAAAAGGTTAAGAGCCAAATACTGCCAGGCTACACTGATTTAACTGACAGCTATCAACATGTATCACAGGACCTCATTTTTCACTGGATCAAGAGGTTTTGTAATTTTATAGAAGTTAAATATATTTTTCTGTGTTACGGCTTTGTTGTGTTTTTTTTTTTCCCATGATACTTCTCACTTTTGTACAAAAATGAAAACTACAGTATGTCTTTTACTAAATCTGCAAGCAGTGGTGGACTTCATGGGAGTTAGATAATTCTGTAGTCTTATTTTGACACTGCTTGAAAAGCAAAGCTTGGCATGGAATTCCTTCTTTATATAGCATGGCAATGTTTTTTCCTTTGTAAATTTTTATTTTAAGGAAATGTATTCAATAAAAACATATTCTTTGTTTGATACATGGTTCTTTTTGTTTGGCAGGGTAACTCCATCTTCTGAAAATCCCAATGGTGCTACCTGTAGTGTAAGTCAGGGAAAGCCCTCTTTAAGAAGAATAAAAGGGAGAATACATAGAAGCAAAAGTCTCGATAGCATTGATTTCTGTGAATTCACTGTAAGTACTTTATCTTTTACATTTATCCTATTTGATTTTATGAGAATCTTGCTAATGGGCAGATGTTCCTTTTGCATTGAATTTATCTCTTTGTCAGAACTAGAAAAAATATTGATGTACTTGCAGTTCTACACTGCCAGATGTGGAACTGAGATGTTGTTTGTACAGTTAGTGATGCATAATCAGGCTTTTGTTCTTCAGCAACTATTAGATAAAAATTTTGATGTCAGATTTTAATATCACCTGTATAAGGTGGAGAAATTAAGTCAAAATAGAGTAAATTAAAAAAAATTATTTTCACATTCTGTTTTTATATTTGTATCTTGGGAGTTGCCTTTAAAGTAAAATAGATACTTCTTACAAAGCCTACAAAATTACTTCAGTTGTGTATGGCTATAACACAGTACTAGAAAAGGAAAAAAATGTTCCTTAAAACTCTGTGTGCTTATGGTGCTTCAATGCTGGTATCACTGATGATATCTTCCTGCAGTTATGCAGTTAGGTAGTTTCTGGTTAGAGTGTAGAAGTATTGGTTGTATAGTTTGAGAAAATCTGATGTGATTTCAGAGTATTTGTATAGATGATGTCTTAGAGGTTTTCCTGAACTCAGAGAGAAAACAGGAATAATTTTATGTACTACTTCTCATTCAGAAGGAGTTGTTTATGTTCAGATGTTGGAAGAAAGGTATTGTCAAGGTGAAAGTGTTTGGGACGTGAAGGTAAATTTCCTGTTATTTATACTGGTAACAAAATATTAGAATCGGTCTGAAAGACAGTGTGCTTTCAAAAATTCTTTACTGAAAAAAACACTAAAAGCTACACCTCTCAACTAATGGGAAGGAAATTTTGCCAAAACAAATGATGTTCTGATAAATGAATACCATGTAATTTTGAAGAATATGTTAAATTATAAACCTGTGATTAAATATGAGGATGAAGGAGGTAGATGGAAATGTGTGCTGTCTGTGAAAGTGCAGATCAGTAGTGATGGGGAGATGGTGTCTGGCATTAAATGGTGATCTAAACAATGGAACTAAAATGTTCAGATGCAATTTGTGGAAACTTCTTCAATTCAAAACCATAGTTTATGTGTGTTGCATGGTTCAGTGTAATGTTTGTTCCATATGATACAAGTAGCATAACTGTTTTTTTTTCAGAACTGTTGTTTCTAATTGCAAAGTTTTGTCCTGGTATCTTTGGGACAAAGCTTGTGCTTCGTTGTTTAATTAAATTAGTAGCAAGGATTTGTGATTTTTGTATGGTGTCCAGATATTTTTAGCAGTATTGGTATTGCAAAGCTGGGTCCCATAGCTGGGGAAACGTGCAGTATCCTGTGCTCGGTGCTGTGCCAGGCACAACTCACACTACCCAATTTAACAGTAGTTTTGGTATATCTCTGCAAACTGTTGTCGCAACAGTGGTATCAGTGTAACTGTTACCTCACTGAAGGTTTAAAAATCCCCAAGGGAACAAGATTACTGAAACAATAGTTTTAGCTTGTGCTGTGTGGATCTTCATCTGTGTGGTCCTATTAAGGAGTTTTATCTAAATCTGTCTCTACTCTTGGGGCCTTCAAAGAAAAATGGATTATAGCCAACGGTAAGAAAGAATTTCTAGCATGCTGTAGAACCTTTGCAAAGAGATTTGAGACAGATAATAACTGAGTATGTCTGTATCTGTAGCGTGCAAATGTGTGGAGTGTGTACTTGTATATGTATAAATATACAGCTAAATATTGAGAATTTGGATCAGGAAAGGAAGCTCACCTTTGTTTCTGATGTCTTATGTTAAAGGATGATATAAATTTAGTTAAGCATAGAAATCAGAGTTGCAAGTATGGATTTTCTTGTATAATTTAGAATCACACTGACATATTGCTTGGTATTGTGTAATGGTGCTTCTATTGTTTTAAAATTGTGATTAAAAATAGATCTAAAGAAATAAGTGAGGTAATTAGCATGCTTAAATATTTCCAGAGCACTCCCAGAACTAAATGTTTTTAATGTTAAGCATGTTATTCTTTAAGATAGTTCAAGTACTGGCATATAGAATAAAACAGAAAAAAGATTTAGAAGTGAGAAATTCTCTTACACAATGAGGGCAAATAGCTTTTAAAAACTTTCTCTTTACAAGTCTTTTGTGTTGGAGTATATCTATTTTATGTACAACGAAGGTGAAAGATTCCATATTTAGATGTGTGGATAACTTGTATGCAAAGCGAGCTGTTGATTGTCAGGTAATGAGATTGAGATCCATTAATAATTCTGATATAATTTTAAAATAAGTTATACCTATGTGCATCCCAAACTGATCTTTTTCGTACCTATTATTCCTTGTTACAAAGGAAAACCTACTAAGGAAAAATCCTGACAGCAGAGAGATGTGAAAACTGTTACGCTTTCTCTTCTCCAAGTGTGATGAAATGTGTTCCCAGTGGGAATAGTGCTGGAATTCATTGCAGTAGGGGCATACAAAAACTCAATAGGTGAAAATACTGTATTTACTACTTCACTGTGTTTTGCACTGAAACTCTGGCTTTGCACAAGCTACTATGTATAGCAGTAGCACTTCTGAACACTTTTGTTGTACTAGGCATTGTGCAAACACAAAGAGGTTACTTTCAAGGACCTTACAATCTTTTTATAAAAATAGATAAGATGTTACTAACTTTTGATTCTTTAGCTGCATGTGTTTCTCAAGCTGTTCAAGTGCTACATTGGTGCTAGGGCTTATGAAGGTCACATTAGGATGCAGGTGCATTTTGGAACTGCCCTATGTGATAGAGCACTGGGGTTGCTGGGGAGTTGTTGTCATGATTTGTGTGTAATGTACCTTGGGAGTCTAGACAGCCTGGAGATGTGTGAATGGATTTTGTGGTTGCTGACCATTTGACAGGTGTTGTACATTGCTCATGGCATTACAATCATTCACCACCTCTACAATGCATAGATGCAGAGGAATTGTTCCCTTCTCTCCCTACGAGACAGTGATGCTGTTTTGTGGGAATGACAGTGAGGGAGAGATTGAAAGCTTTGTCTTACGAACTTTAGTGGTGATGGAATGTCTTAAGATACGTTATTTTTTCCTTATTTTTAGTTTTGTAATTCTGATTGGACTTGAGACATTGCTAAAATCAGCATCTTGAAAACTACGTTTAAAGGAATATGACTGAAATCAGTATTTGTGGAAGAAGGAACTCTCCTTGGAAATCAGAGCACTGCAGTTATTTACAATATAAACAACTCCAGTTCTGAGTATTTTCTGGAGGCAGCTGGTGCTAGCCTGCTCTCAGTAAACACATACACAGCAAGTTTTTGGTTAACCTCCAGTCATAGTGAGGCAGATAATCTCTAATTTACTTCCACTTGCATCAAGGAGGCATTCCAAGGAATAGTTTTGCAGAATGTCATAGAAATGTTGAGTAGATGTTTGTTTGGGTTGTGGTGGGTTTGGGGTTTTTAATTTATTTTTTACTTCTTCTCCACTCATCCATTCTTTTCTAGTCTTACCTTTTCCAGATTTGCTGTTTTGTCTCTTCTTGCCCTGTACTGACAGTGAAGTGAATTTGGGTAGAATCACTGTGTTCCACAGCTTTAGAGGTCAGTGGATGTGAGGCAGCAAAATGCAATAGTAACGCAGTAGGGTTGGATATAACTCAAAAAAGGAGAAAAGAGAGACAAATAAGTACAAAGGGCAGTCTGAATAAAGCACTGTGGAATGCATGACAAAATGGAAGAGGCAACAAAGAGAGAGATAATCGGAAAGTGAGAGCTAACACGGTTGCCATTTTTAGATAGGGCATGCACATGTTCATCTACAATGTTAATTTTTATTTCACTGTAGTATTCTGCCATTGAATGGGTATGATGTCTTAAAATGCTTCCTTGTAGAGGAGATGTAGATACTCTGTTTCTCTCCGTGCTTGCCTGCTCTCATTAGCGGAATAGAGTGATTGACCTCACTTGCTCTTTGTGGGGATATGTGTGTGCCCAGCATGCTCCATGTGCAAGGAGGTGCATGTGCACTGGTGTACTCTGAGAGCAGCTGTGAGTGTCTGTACATGACTTTGTTGTGGCTGTTGTCACTAGGGATTTCACCTGCTTTATAATTTGTAATAAAGTTTCAAGGCTGCTTAGAGGCCTTAGTGATAAACTGACATGGATGTTTGTGACAACATCCTTATTTCACTTCCCCAATCTCTTTGCTAGCTTTGAAAAGTGTATGACAGGCCGAAGAACCCATTTGTTGTTTGAAATGTTCTTACCAGTACATTGAGTAATTGTGGCTGTAATTAGCCCCAGTCCCCTCAGTGAACATATCTGGTGATCAGGACAGGATACTATGCTATATGGCTTAACTAGTCTGTAGGACATATTGCTAAGCAAGGCAATCCAGTCTGTACTGAAGAGCATGGATTTACTACAGTTTCTATTTTATTTAATCTAACCCAAACTCATCTTACCTTTCAATTATCTATAAATGGCTTCTGAGGAGGTACATATTATTCTGTAGTTTGATTTTTAAATTTTTTTTAAAAATAAAATTCTTAGGGATTTATACTTCAATTTGTCCATATTTTTCCTGCAGAGTACTTTATTTTGAACATGTATTTATAAAACTAGTAAAATGGTAAATAATACAAATTATATGTGTCAGAGTTATTTCTTAGGATGGAGGTATAAGAACACTGACATCCTTTAAAAAGTCCTGCAGGTATTTTCATCATCTCTGTAAATGTGGAAGGAAGAATTCATTAGCACAGCTGGAGTCTTGTGGATGCCCTTAATTTGTTACTGTTCAGAGAAGTGTGGTTGTTATGCAGCTGTTCCCGAGAATTAAATCCTCTGTGGTAGATTAGATGTGCTTCACAAAATTGTTGTTGTACTGTGACTCCTTTATGATAGTTATAATTCCATCTATTGATGGATATATGAACACAACATTGAACAGAACACAGCTCTGACCATATACAGTAGAGCCAGTTTTGACCACTTTGTTTTACCTAAGGTAGTTTAGAGGAATTACAAGTTTTGACCGATTAACATGTTGTACAGTTAGTTAAATGAAAGTACTTTACATCTTTCTTTTGTATTTAATTTGAAGATTGAGTACATAGAATGCCATGGAGAAAAATACGTGTTAGTGGTTTTGACATACATAGTTACTAGCTTTGAATGCAAAGAAATTCTGGAATTATTTTTTTTTTTTTTAAACTTGTGCAATGTAGTACTGATAGAAAATAAAAACGTTGGCTTTTGATCCGAGATGGCAGTTCCTCTGGGAAAGGAGTATGTTTTCAGCATTGCTTATTCTATCATCTTGGTTTTTAATTTTGAAACTAATCCAAAGTTTTATCTAAGAACCATTCTATATGTTGATTCAAATTATTAAATGTTAGGCATAATACTAGGTGAAACTTCTGCAGCCTTAAGATTATCGTAAGAATTTTAACCATAATGAACAAATAACTCCATTTATTAAATTTTAAGTTATGGTTAGCCTTGATTTGTGTTTCTGAATTGATTCAGGCCAATTGATTTCTGTTTCTGAACAAATTCATCACTCTAGATGAAATGCCGGGGATATTAACTCTGTAATAGTCATTATACCAGCAACTGGATTTACATTAAATTTTAATTAGAAATATATTTTTTAATGAGTACATTTTTTAGGTTGTATTTACTACTTCTCAGAATGGCATGAATTAAGGCAGACAGAGCTGTACTGAAATACTCTTTGGTGTTTGTTAGAGTAATACCTGGTTGATCACTTCAATACCACAATACTTGGCATATGATTGTGACTTGTCATGTCTCTCATTTCTTAAAACATTGAAAGGCATGGAGGCCATCACCTGGTTTGTCTTTAAATAATATCGGATTGCTTTTGTGTGGCTGTATAGGATACTAGTTTAGTGTTTTCAGTCTCAGCATTACAGTGCACATGTAGTTACCTTCCAGTGAACTGAAACCTCAAGCAGAGTGAAGGTCCAATTCTTTGTCCTTCAACCAGTGCAGGGATCCAAGGAATTAGAGAGCCAATTAACAATGACCACTGTCTCTGGTTTTGAGATGCTTCTGAGCTCCCTTGAGTGTCTTAATTTCTGAACTGGATTCTAGATGCATCCACATGATGATCAATGTTGTATTAAAGTAGTTTGATGGGATGACTCAGGAGAAATAATAGCATTTGTGTAAGTATAAGCTTCTTTAGGTAAATGCTAATCTCTTTTTCTTCTTCTGAAAGGCAAGGGTTCTTGGTATAGATTACATACTGTAACATTTTGTTAAGCATTACATATTTATTTTGTAAATAGTTGTTTCTTTCTAAAATAGTTTTGTGTGAGTGAATCTTTATTGTCTCTGAGTCTAAGTGAATTTCTTTCATGCCAGGAATTCTTCACTGATGTATTTCTAGAGTAGAAGTACAGATTATATTGCTCAGTCTATTTTCCTGGTATTGATAGATTTTATTTGTTTGACCTTTCTCCATTGTTGTTCTCAGAGAGACTGACCGGTAATATATGAGGAAACAAAGAGACTGCAAAAATTTCTGTTGCAGACTCTCACCCTTGTGCTTAAAAATAGCAAATAACAGGAGTGTCAGTATAAATGGCTTTTCAAATATATGACTGGAATGTATAAGCTGAGAATTCTAGTACCATGTCTGTTTTAATATTTTTATTAGGTTCTTGGGCTTTTGGTTTTGATGTTTTTTTCCAGTTTTCTGGCCTTGGAAATTAGAATTTTTGAGTGATTAATTACAATTTTATTTTATTTTTGTTATTATGAAAACATTATTTCTATTGTTATAAGAACATACATGCTCCTTTTGTTTACAAAAATGGCTTGCATTTTTCTCTCATGAAATGTATATCTAAATGTGGACACTATTGGCCAGTCTGAAAAATACAGTAATTTGAAGAAAATAATAATGATCCTATAATACAAGTACAGCCACACTCAGAATGCAGTGTTCTGTGGGGGGCAGAAATATTTCTTGCTTATTTTTTCCATTAAAAGAATCAAAATGTTTCCCATGACCTTCAGACACTTCAGTTTCTGTTAGTGTCTCAGTAACAGGATCCCTTGGTCTGTGCCTGGCAGTACTGCAGGTTAAGGATGAAAATACTAGTGTTTCCCACACATTTAAAACTCGTTTGTGCACTGAAATGAACAGAAGAATATTTCTTCTTGAAATATGAGAATTGGTCTAAGTGAAAAATCAGAGTATCTTCAGTAACTGCCTCACAAAGACAATATCCACAGATATAAATAAGGCATTCAGGTCTTGAAGAATTTTTAAGCAATGAGATTTTCACTAAGTGGGATTCTCTTGAAGTACTCAATTGGTATTGTCACCAGGCAGCACTTCAGTCAGGCCATCTTGGTATGGAAGTACTTGGGAAGTATCCGGGGGGAACAGGTACAGATTCGTTTGTAGATCATGTAGATAGTGTGTCTGCAAATCTTGCACTCATGCTCAGTTTTTGTTTCATAGATTCACAGAATATCAGGTTGCAAGGGACCTCAAGGATCATCTAATCCAACCTTTCAGAGTAAGAATATAGCTTAAATGAGATGGCCCAGCACCCTATCAAGCTGGGCCTTGAAATTGTCTAATGCAGGGGAGCTGACCACCTTCTTTGGGAGTTTATTCATATATCTAATAGTTTGAATCGTGATAATTTTTTTTTCTTTTTCTTTTTTTTTTCTTTTTTTTTTTTTGGCATCCAGGCCAAATCTCCCCAGTAGCAACTTGTACCCATTGCCCCTTGTCTTTACCATGTGACTTTAAAAAGGGTGTCTCCCTCATCATGCTAGCTCTCCTTTATGTACTTGTACATGGCTATGAGGTCTCCCCTAAGCGTTCTCTTCTCAGAGCTGAACAAACCCAGTTCTGTCAGCCTTCCTTCATGTGACTGGTCTTCTAGTCCTCTGATCATTCTTGTGGCCCTTCTCTGTACCCTTTCCAGCCTGTCTGCATCCTTGTATAGAGGAGACCAAAACTGTACACAGTACTCAAGGTGCAGCCTGACCTGTGCTGAGTGGAAGAATGACATTTTTATCTCTGCTCGTGATACTCTTACCAATGCAACTCAGCATCCTGTTGGCTTTCTTTGCCACTGCAGCACACTGTTCACTTGTGTTGAGCTTTTTATCCACCAAGACCCCCAGGTCCCTCTCCACAGTGTTGCTGTTAAGCTAGGTGACTCCAAATCCAAGCTGCATTCCTGGGCTATGTGTTCCCCAGGTGCAAGACCCTACACTTGGCTTCATTAAACTTCATACAGTTCCTTCTTGCCCACTCGACCAGCCTGTCAAGATCTTCCTGGAGGGTGGCTTTCCCTTCTGGGGTGTCAACTTCACAGAATCACAGAATGGTCTGGGTTGGAATGGACCTCCAAAGGTCATGTAATCTGACTGCCTCTGCAGTAAGCAGGGACATCCTCAACTACATCATATTTCCCAGATCCCTGTCAAGCCTCGCGTCAGATATCTCCAGGTATGGGGGGGCCCCAACCACCTCCCTGGGCAACTTGTTCCAGTACCCACTTAATTTTGTGTTGTCAGCAAACTTCATCAGGGTGCTCTTACTTCCAATATCTAAAGATATTAAACAGCGTTGGGCCCAATATTGATCCCTGGGTGACCCTACTAGTGACAGGTTGACAGTCTGGCTACAGCCTGTCAGCCAGTTCCCCACCCACTGCACAGACCACTTGTCTAGCTCATAGCATGTCAGTTTCTCAAGGAGGAGGCTGTGCGAGACTGTCGAAAGCCTCTGAGAGATTCAGATAGACAGTGTTCACTGTTAAACTGAGCATGTCACATTGTCATAGAAGGCAGTCAGGTTTGTCAAGCACAACCTACCCCTGGTGAATCTCTGTTGGCTTTTTCCCTATCAGTTCTTCAGTTTACATGTAATAGTCCCCAGGAGGATTTGTTCCATAACTTTCCCAGAGATTGATCTTAGGTTGATGGGTCTATAATTATCTGGGTCCTCCTTGGAACCCGTTTTGTGGGTAGGGGTGGCATTAGCCTTCTTCCATTCTTTAGGCATGTCTCCTGACCTCCAGGATTTCTCATATATTACAGAGAGCTGCATTGCAACGTGAGCCAATTCCTTTAGCACCCTCAGGTGGATGGCTGTCGGGCCCAATGATTTGTACAGGTCAAGCTCTTGTAATAGTTGATGTACCAACTCTTCCTTCACTGATGGCAGGTCTATGTCTGTATCAGTCTAGATTTTTGTTCCTGTGACCTGTGCCCTGACAGGTCAGGTAAAGACAGGGGTGAAGAAGGTATTGAGGACCTCTGCCTTTTCAGTGTTGTTGGTGACTAGTTCACCTCTCCTGTTTGAAACTGGGTTTGATAAGCCCAATACATGCTTATTCAGATGAGAAGCTGAGAGGCAAGCCAGGCAAGATCTTGAAATACATTTGGCCTTATTAGAAGGTATTTTAAATTATTTTTTTTCTGAAGTGACAATAGAAGAAATAGTAATCAAAGTTGTCCGTAACTGTGACTCACATTGTTCTGGTAGCAGTTCTGACTGGACTCTCTCAAACTGGGTATTTCACAGCACTGGGGTATATTTCTTTCTTTACACTTTGAAGAAGGTCTTTGTAGTTCTGCAGAGATGAGAAGATAGTGTGAGTTCCTGAACAGATGGAAAATACCTCTTTTTAAACTCAGCCATGCTCAAGGTTATCTGCCACTATCCAGATGCTGTTGTGCATATCTGTCTATATAAATTATATAGAAAAAAATGTATTATATATATACATCCATGCATGCACATTGCATCTAATATAGAGCATTTTACTGGTTAAGGTCACTTTTTGTCAGCATGTTCTCTACATAAATTGTAGAGTTTTGTTGACTGAACTCTACCTGTCAAATTATACTGTCTCTGCCAGTAGCAAGCATCTCCAAGAGCAGGGCCTGACCCAAAACAGGCAGACCTTCAACAACAGTTGTAAAATGTCACCATCACCCTGTCAAGTCTGCCTTTACCAATATTTTTTTCTTTGCTCTGTAGTAGTCCCAATGGATGCTCAGGAACGTGTCACTTATCACTTAAGTAAAAATGCTGCTTTTTTAAAATGCTCTTTGCCATTCCAAATAATTTTCCACAAAGCTCTTTCCCCATTTTTTTTTTCCATTTGAATGGCTGAAGAGCATGCCCAGGCAGGGAGCAAAGGAATTTGCCTTTAACAGATGGTTTATTTTAAGAGAATGCGGCAGTACTAATGTGGAAGAATTGACAGGATACTCTCAGCAGTCAAAAAAGATGTTGAAATATGGACTGTAGCATAAGGTTTTGCTGCAGTCACGAGAAAAAATATTAAAAAGAAAAAAATATATTGTTAAAATAAAGGAAATATTCTATGCATTGAAAATTTAAAATGCAGCATGTTCTACCCAACACCTAGGTCTTCGACCTAAATGCAGGATAAAACAAAAAAGATTGATTGTGAGCACCTTGGAATTCAAACTGCATGAATTAGCAAAAATGTTGTAGCAAACTTCTAGGAGAATGTTGGGGTTTTTAGTGCAAAGAATTTTTTGTTTTTGAAGTCTGAGGCTGTGAATGGAAAACAAATTGTTTGTAAGCTGTGCTTAAAACAAAAAAAAGACTTAAAACGCGTTAATGGAATAGAGCAGTTAGTGGGGGCTGGCAGCAACGAAGACACTTTTTGCTTGCAGAGATTCTGGTTTCTTTTGGCACAGATGTCCTTTTTGTCCTCTGGCACAGTTTTCCTTGATTTTTCAAAGAAATATTGGATGTTTGTTGCCCTTCTATATCTAAGAAGAGCAGCTTGCTTCTCCCACTGGTATAATATGCCTTTGCTTATTGCTCTGCAGTATTCCGTGAGGGAGCATACAGGACTGGATAACCTCTAAAGAGCAGCTGCCTTTGGATATTTGGCACTGTTATTAGCAATATACTATTGGGATCGCAGGCTCCTGTAATAAATTTAGCAATCTTGGCTGCACTATCATTATACTTATCTAGCACCCCTCAGAGCTAGAGAATTTGAAAAGTACATATCCTGTTCTCACTTTGGTGAGTGCCACTGCACGAATAGGAAGCAAATTGTGTTTGTATTTTTATGAAGATTTGACATTTAACTTCTGATTCCTACAGACTTCCTTTAGCTGTGTACTGTGCTGCATTTCATTGCCCTTGAGGGCAGCCCAGGGGAAGGGGACTGAAAGGTTATTAATGAGAAAGAAGGGGAAAAATCAGCAAGTGGAAGATATACTCAGATGTTCAGAACTCAGAGAGTGCTTTCCAAACCTGCTCTGAAAGTAAGTTGAGAATAGACTATTCAAGTCTGAGCAATATACTTTTCAGTGGGGTTTCCTGCAGTTCTTCAGATACAGAGAAAATAATAATCACATACTCCATTGTGACATGGAGATTACACAACATAATCTAACTATACACTGTTAATTTTCTTCCCATTTTAGGAAACCAGCATCTTATTCTTTGACCTGACTTGGATGAATGTAGAATAAAATGACTGTGAAATCACATACATCAAACTTGAATGCAGTTTAAAGTGCCCAGGCAGCCCTTCAGCTGCACATTTTCAGGTGTACTTTTTACCTGTGAACAGTTAAACACTGCTTTGTGAAATCATGATTAATTTACTCTAATGTGATAGGGACATGAGCTCCCAAATAGACAACCCCTCAACAGCTTGAAAGCTGTGCAAAGGCTTTTCACAATTTATAAAGGGATGCAAAGTCTTTATTATATTTTATTCTTAAACATCCCTGCAAAACTTGTTTGACCAAATTAGCCAAATTCAACTGCCTTGTTTATTTACCAGTGCTTGCATAGTTAGAGAAATACATGGATTTTCCTTTGTCTAGCCAGAAGGTAATGTAGGGGTGGCCTAAATCAGGCTTTTGCATATTGCACCACCTTGCTAAAAGATCTTTCCAGTAACTGCATGCAGTTTTTTCTCTACATTCACTGGCAGCAGTTTTGGGCAGTATAACAAAATAGCTTTGAATACCTGGATGATATGACTGGATCAAATACTTACAAAGCAATAGCAATCCAGGGATGCAAGCATCCAGAGCTGGCCTGCCCTCATTTCTTTACTTTGTAGCAGTTCTTCTCTATGTTCACAGGCAAACTAGAATGAGTTCAGACACATGCTGAGAAACGTGATGCTTTAATCCAAAAGTTTTGCAGCCAGTACTTTGTAATCTCATAATTTGCATTATTAATCTCCTCTTAAGGGGAGATTCATGGGTTCAGATCTTCCCTGCATTTTGTGAGGGAATCTTGGAGCTTTAAAATGGGTGCACAAAGAAATACAATTTGGGATGGAAGAGAGACAAATTTTTAGAACGAGTGCAAAACCAGGAAGATAATGGATGAGTCAGGAGGATTTGTTGGACTTGTTCCCAAACACCTAAAATTCCCTGACAGGAGCTTCATTTTTTCTTCTACCACTGCAAACTTTTCCATTTAAGATAGTGCTTAGAATAGTGCCTGCACTCTGTGGAGTGCTCACAGAAGTGGTAATGCACAGTTTGCAGTGTTATACATCTTCTGCTGATACTTACTGTCTTGTGAAGATACACCAGTATGGGCAGCAATTGCAAGTGTAAGTTATCAGCAAAGCATTTTAAGTAGCTCCTTGTCAGCAGAAGTCTTTCTTATAAACTTTCTGAATCTGCTGGTAGTCTGGGGGTTTCAATATGGAGTTTGTGTGCTTTTCAGACCATACGTTTAGAAAGCATCTGAAGGAAATTGATGAGACTAACAGGCTATGTAGTTTTAGGATCAGGCATTTGGTGTCCTTGACTGGATCATACTTCATCGCTTCCCAAAAGACCAATTGAAGATCTACAGTTTTATTTTGCCCTTTAATCATTTTCCTTACTTGGAGGTTGCAGTGGCATTTACACAGCTTGTCTTCTGTTCCTTGTTTTGGTCTTCCATCTTTTGTAGTCCTTATTATTTGTACTACAATAGTATGTAGTGTACACTGTTAGCTTTAGAGTCCCACCGTATCAGATATTCTACATAGGCAATTCACTTCTCTAGACACCAAATATATTAAAAAACTAGTACAGATATTAATTAAAATTAATGCATTACAGATGACTTATCACTAGTTTCAGTTTGGTTCCCTTAATTTTTTCTAAATCAAGGCACTGTAACTCTTTCAGTGTTTGCTCTTCTTTATCTTCATTTGAATGCAAACGTCCTAAAATATTAAGTATTGAGCTGTATTTGTCCTGAAAATACTTTTTGTCAGGCTCTGACATTAAAATATAGACACCCATACAACCTCTTCTGCTCTAATTAAAATTGGAAATGAATGCTTAGTATCCCGTGAATGGGGAAAACTATGTCTAAGGATATTAGGGTGGAGCTCACTGAAGTGAGGGATTGTTGGCAGACAAGGTAAATGCGGAACTGAGCAAAACAAATATGCTGTAGGGGGACAAATGTGAGAACACTTAACCAGAGCATTTGCAGCCACATAGTCAGGAATGTTTGTATCCAGTCTAAATCTCTCCTGGTGCAACTTGAGGCCATTTCTTACTGCTCTGTCACTTGTTACTAGGCAGAACAGACCAACACCTACCTCTCTAAAATCTCTTCTCAGGTAGTTGTAGAGAGCTTGAAGCCTCCCCTCAGCCTCCTTCTCTCCAGAGTAAACAATCCCAGTTCCTTTAGACTTTCCTCATAAGACCCGTCTTCCAGAACCTGATGAGTGGGCCTGATATTGGTAGAGCTTTAGGATGCCACCTACCTAAAGTTGGTAATTGCTTCTAAATGTTACCCAGTGGAGATGCTCCACATTAATAAGAGTTGTCATCTTAGAACTATTATTATTATATATACCTATGTGG
The DNA here is from genome assembly GCA_013399055.1 of Ramphastos sulfuratus. Taxonomy (NCBI): domain Eukaryota; kingdom Metazoa; phylum Chordata; class Aves; order Piciformes; family Ramphastidae; genus Ramphastos; species Ramphastos sulfuratus. Next base: position 6,061 of record WBNM01010470.1, on the reverse strand, counting down.
GGGTGGGGGAAACATAATTCTTGCGTCAGAAAAGTTTCTGGTACTTTTCTGTTTGAAGAGTTGCTAATAAACATGGAGAAAAATACTGCACGTATGTTGGAATTCTACTACACTTTACCTGGCATTCTGAGAAATGTGCTATGTAAACTGTCCTGTAGACTTAAGTCAGAAGTGGGCAATAATTACCTTGCTGCTTATGAGTAGAAGCTTAAAGAAGTACCAAAATTCCAGAGCTTCCAGTCTAGTCAAGATTTCTCTGTTTCACTTGCAGACAAACAGGTGTTTTCTAATTGTACTGAGAAGAAAAGACAGTTTTTGCCTTACAGCATATATAAAAATGTTAAAATGAATGTAGGGATATATACCTAACCGAAGAGGCTTTTAACCAAATGGAATGGAATCTAAAAACTAAATAGATCTTCCTCTTTCATAACACAATCCATTTTCACTGTCATTTCGGGAAAAACACCAGTAGGGTGCACAGTTGTGCTGCACAGTGGCGTGGCGTTGCCATTTGCTGTAGCTTTAGTTCAACCATTTCTATGTATGTGGTGTGGGGTTTTTAGATTGTGCTTCCTTGGGAAGATTTTCATTGATCCCCTCTGTTATAACTATGGGAACATGTTTAGAACCGAGTTATAGTCTATGCCAAATGCTCAAATAAGAAAGGGCAAAAAAAAGTCAGACCTGAAAAAATGTGGAAGAAACCCAAATGCCCAAATGCTGTGCCTGTTAGTGTATGACTCACAGTTCTGACTGACTGCATTTGGCAGCATTTTTGGTATTATTGGTATATTTGTGGAAGCCCACAATAGTGGGTTTTGTCATCCTTTGTATTCAGTAATTCAGCACAGATTTTAGTCTTTTAAATCGTTAGAGTCCTTTCGAGATCTTTTCAGGAGTGAGAGTTAGCTTTGAATTACTTGAAAAGTATTATTAAATAGATTATGTAAAGAAAGCGTGATCTCCTTTGGAGGTTTTCTATCCTTTAATCAGGGGCAGAAAGCCTGGGAGGAGGGCCAGAATAAGGAGTTGGCAGGGACTGTGCCTCCTATAGAAGAGGGAAGGGAATTTGGAGTCTAAACCTAAGCAGGCAAGGGGATGGAGGAGAATAAGCCAAAAACAGGGCGTGCAGCTTTGAGGAGAAGGGGCAGAAACAGTGGGAAGCAAGGCATACTGACAACAGCCTCTTGACCAAACCAGACTGTACCATCTCTCACAGCTGGAGCCAACCTGCATGTGGTCTCAAAGTCGCAGTCATCTGCCCTTGTCCTCTTTTTAGGGACAGCACTCTGCAGAGCTGTGTCACCACATCATCTTGCTTCTATGCCCTCAAGAGTAGGTCCCTTGGGACAGACTGGCAGCAGTACCACCACCCTACAGCTGTGATCCTCAGCACTGGTTCTGGCCTGTTGCAAGCCTCTGGTAAGACCCTTTCACTACTCTGGGCCCTTTACTTCACATAAGGGGCCTTGAAGAAATTGAGGATTTCTGCCTTATTTTTGAGTGAAGAAGGAACATCTAATCTAGCTGCTAGGACAAGTCAGCAGAAATAGCTAAATATCTGCAAGATTTTCAGTGTTTGGATTGAGGGTGAATCAGCTGTAAAGCTTGGCAGGATGGACCACCATATATAAGCCTGCTTTCTATTCTTTGAGTGAACTAATTAAAATGCATTTTAACGTAAGGTAAATTAATCTTTAAAGAAGATATTAAAGTATTATACAGTAATACTGTGTCAAAGTTTCTTTATGAAATCAGAATGTCTGACAACTTGCAATTTGCTTTTCTTTTCTTGTACTGCTGCATTTTCTGCCATTCTCCAAATCTTGTGCTAATTAGCCTCCTACCTGTTTTTTCCCAATGCCAGTCCTCACTGTCTCACACCATGTTCAGTACTCGAATCCCCTTCCTTCTGTCTTGTGCTGGCTGAAATCCATCTCTCTGCGTGACAAATATGTTAATTAATTTCTCATACACTGGACCGATACATAAACTTGCTTTATCTAATCACACATATTGGCCTTGTAGTTTCTTCAAGAATACATATACTTTCACTTTCATTCTGTAATAACATGAGAAAATGAACTTAAGAGGCTGGATCTGCAATTACATACTTAATCATCATCCCTAGAAACTGAAAGCAGCAGTCAACCAGAGATGCATAATGAATCAGTCCATCTCTGATTGCAACTCTGCTTTTCCTGTCCAGCATTAAATCCTTTAGTTCAATTTTGCCACTGTCTACTTCTAATCTTACTGTGCTATTTTTTATCATTTCATTGCCATATATTGTTCGGGCCTCGTTAGTACTTTCCTGCTTCACTTTTAGCAGCTTTTCTTTAAATCCATTAATACTCTAAATGGGATTATGCTTTCTGATGTCCAAGAATCAGAAAGGAATCCTCAGAAGTGGATTGTTACAATTTGAAAATCATAGTCTTGCTCTAACTAATAGCAAATTTGAGTTCTTGGTGACCTTACCTCCCTAACAGATGGGAACAGAGATATCTTTCGAAAAGATCTGGCACAGAGGTTAGGGACCAGAGAAGTGTGCTTTTATGCATCCTCCATTTCTTTTCCTTGTCATTTGAAATGTGCTTTTGTGGAAATGTGTTCTCAGGCATTTGCAGGAGAAGGTAGTAGGATAACTGTATGGGTAACTAGATTTTTACAGGTTTCTTATTTCTGATTTGGTCAGAGGAATGTGATACAGCCACAATAAAGATTCTCTGATTAGATATACGTTTACTGGTGCTTTCAAGTAGATCCAGCTTAAAACATCTGTTTATTCTGAATATAGCTTTGATACAATCACACAAGCAATAAGATTATGGTTGGTTACTGTTTTAAGTGTTTGGGTTACAGGAAATCCTTGCAAAACCCTGTTTTTGAAGATTCATGCTTTAATTGGGCCAGTTGGCTTTGCTTTCACCAACTTTTTACAATGTGACATGGAGCAGATAGTAAGACTGGAAAAGGCCAGCAAATGTCGAAGAACAAAGCTGCTGAGTACTGGTTACTGTTTACCAGCAGGAAGAGATTTATCTCATTACTTTACCCTTGAGGTCTAAGCAGAGCCCACACACATACTGGAATGTTTAAGTATGTGTAGAAACTATTTTCGAAACCTTTTGAATCAAGTGTTTTTCTCACCACAGTTGGTTCCATTTCTGTATCTTGGCTTCTGTGTTGTACTAGTGTTTCTTTCATTAGTACTTTTTAGAAGAAAACTACATCATCTACTGACACAAGAAGTACTACTTCAAGTGTTAAGTTCTCTGTAATGCATCAGAATGTTGTATAGCCTGAGTCATGAAGTAACCTATAGACTGTCGTTGGAAAAAATATTTACGTAGTGTCTCATTCTGAATTGTAGATCTGAAAATTTTTTAAACAAGGCTGAATTGTCTAAAACTGTCAATGAAAGAAAACCAATGACCTAGAAGAGTAATTTCTGTAACAAATAATTCAGAGGAACTTCTGAATATTCTCTTGTGAATTCTTAAACTTTTGTATCTTATCTTGTAGATTCCAGGAATCTTAAAAACACTAGGGATTTCACCAGGTAGATGTACTCGCCTTGGCTTTTGAGCTAAGTCTGCTGCCTCTAGATTGAGGGTTATGCAACTGACTGGTGAAATTCATTTGGGTAGTTCTTTCTTCTACAGCGTTGAAGGTGCAATAAGAGTTCAGTTTGGAACAGAAACATGCTTAGGGGTAAGCAGGGAGGTAGCTCACTGAAGTATGAGGTACCATCACAGATAAATACCTATGAGGAGATTCTTGGCTTCTTCTGTTTCAGAAAACAAAGTGTTTCTTTCCTCATACTGAATTCTGTTTGGTGTTTAAGAGTGTAAATATCTCTGTGATGTGTTGTAGAGAAGACAATGTGTAGCATCATATGGTAATGAGAATACACTAGTTACATAGTGAATCTTTCTACAATGATACAAAATTGCTAACTGTAAATATTTGGATTTGTTATTCCTGTTTATGTAACAGTCTGTGGACACTGCAGGGGTGCCTTCCTGGTACAATTAGAGAACTGAAAGAAAGGACAGCTTAAAAAATAGTAGGATGAGAGAACAGCTGGGTTGGATGGTGACCAAGCATCTCAGAAGCCCTTTAGTGACTCACTGTCACAACTGTCTCAGCAGTCCAGTTTCCAAGCAGCCACTCTCCAGGACAGTCACACTGCTGACCCTGTGACGTAACAGCGCAGGCTTGAGCTGCTTCAGAACTATATGTAGCTCAAGAGCCACGCACTGGTCCCTCTGCCATAGATTATTCAAGTTTAAGTCTTATGGTTGTTGGCTATGCTGTATGGCTTGTTATCCCACTAGGTTATGTAGACAAGAAGCATGTCCCTGCAATAGTCCCCATGGAAGCATTTATGTGAGTATGAAATACAGATACTTCACATTTCTCTGAAAATCTATTTAATGTGTCACTCCAATTCTACAACCAAACATGTTTTCTGAAGCTCAGCTTCAGTTGTTAATAAGGTGTTGAGTCTGAATGACTTCCAGTGCAATTTATTTCCAAATCAATTTTTTTTAAACTGGAATTTAATCTTTTGTGCCTTTGCTATGTTTAAGGTGTTAGACCTTGACCGTTTTTATTTTATATCATATTACATCTTTCTTTTACCATAACAGAAAAGTCAGTGTTGAAGTACGAATCTCATATTCCTTGTTCCTCCATTTAGTCCTGTGATTACATCATAGATTTTTGGGATGCACAGAAGACACAAGAACTGGGTACTTTTCTGACTGTGAATGTCTTTTTGCCTACTGCCATCACAATTGCCTCATGTGCACTTTTTTCGTTGATGCTGATTCTTACTGACCTTAATCCCTCTTCTGAAGAGAAATGCCTGTCGAACCTTGTAACACTGTCAAAAAGCATGAAGTTCAGAGAATCATAGCCTAGTGATGGAAAAGTCCTGTTAGGTCATCCAGTCCATCTCTTGCCAGTGCAAGATTCTCCACAGGAATATTCTCTATTGCTCTGCCTACTTGAGAATGGTCTGTAGTTCTTTAACTGGAAACCCAGAGATAGATTCATTGTATGTGTAGATATTCCACAGCAACATTTCTCCCTGCTATTTGCTTAGGCTTTGACCTGGAGACCCTTTAGGTAATAACCAGTTGTCAGTCCAGGGCATCCATGTGTGCATGTGGCTGTGGTGTATCATATCTACAAGGCATGAATGAATACTGGCAAAATAACAAAATATTACCAATGTCTAAAGGGACACATGACTGAGCAGATTAGCATCCTGTTTCTGCACTGGCAGGCAATTCGTGCCAAGAAGCTGAGTATCAAATGACTGTGGTTTTTAGTTTAATAGTATGGCAGCTGTCTTCTCAACTATCTCAGCATTATATTGGGCAACATGTTGAGCTCAACAAAGTTGTATATTTCTTCCAGGTTACTTGACCTGTGTAAGTAAAGCTGTACACCTTACAATAGAAAGTAATTCGCGGTACTGGAGGATCTTAAGTAAATTATTATGGATTGATATTATTGAAAAGCTATCTTGCCATCAGTAGTATCTCTCTATACATCTCAGAGTCTGTTTACTTAAAAGCAATATATGTATATTAAAGTTGGGAGATTCTTAGAAGGAATCTTGGTTCATTTACATGATTCTGGAGTGTAAGGTTTCTCATCTGCTATGCACTATGTTGAGCAGAGGTTGGAGTTTGAAGCTTTCAGTTTTGGAGACTTTGATATGTATATTTGTAATGGTTTATTTGAACTAAAAAAGTGTTTCTCAAGGAATAGTCCATAACTCTGGTAAAGGGTTTGGCATTCAGTGTATTCTTTGGGAATGTGAGGAGCAATCTATCAGACTTCTCTGGCAGATGTCTAAACTGTATGGCCAGTCTTTACATGTTTAGTTTGTATGTTGTAACTACTGGTCAGTCATGCTGCAAGCTCTAAGGTAATGGCTGCCTTGGTTTACTATGTGTATAATTAATCCTTTTAACAACTGTCTTTTCCTACATAGGGAAAAACTTCAAAAGGATCTGAGAAGAGAAGGCTTCGAGGA
>WBNM01010467.1:98828-121936 GCA_013399055.1 Ramphastos sulfuratus | reverse complement strand
AAAAAGAAAAAAAAAAAAAAGGAAAAAAAAAAAGAAGCCTGAATTTAATTCACCTTTGAATAAAAGCTGAAGTAAAGAGTACTCTATCCCAGCCTCCAATCCTCCAATCCGCCAGCCTCAGAAAGTCTGATGATGTATTTATGAATACATAGGCCAGAGTATGGATTTAATTTCTAATTCCAGTACTGATTCATTCTTTCTCATATGTGCTTGTGCACAAAATTCTTGTCAGAATGTGAAACCTCTTTAAAGCAGCTCTGAGAACTTCAGGTCCAAAGAGATGCAGTGGTTATGTCTCTGCTTTTAAGAACATTGTTCCTTTTGCTAGTTTCTTGCTCCCATCTAATGTGGTAATAAGACCTGGGGATCAGCCTGTGGGACCAAGCACAATTTATAAAGCATTGTGTCCTACCCCATTGCTCTTTCCACTTTCAAGAGCTAAACTGACCAAGTTCCATGGCAAAGGCTTTCCTTTGCTTCTGGGAGTTTTTTCTCATGACAGCATCTTTATTCATTTGTTCATGGTCAACTGTCGCAGTATTTATTTATTTATTTTTAAAGTTCTTTTTTTTCAAGAAGGGCTGAGCACTTCTCACCAAAGGGCTCCCATCATTTCACAAGTGTATACAGTCCCCTCCAACCTGCATTTATGCTACATGTGAATAATTTATACTCTCAGTTGTTTAAAAGCAGGTTTCTTTCTTTCTTTCTAAAAATCGCTTTCTTCCTGGCACTGTAGAAAAGCAGGATGTGTAGTTGGCACCAGTTCTTTGGCCATTACATGCCTTGTGTTTGCTGGTAGCTCTTTGTCTGGCCATTACATCTTTTATTAAATACCACTTGTTTCTAACCTTCCTCTGCTCTCCAGTGTCTGTGGTTAATTTCAAGAGTTTAGTTTAGAGCCTGCAGCTGATCAAACTATTTCTGATTGTCTTACTGCCAGAGCATAGTTATGCCACCACCATTGATTTGTACATGTTGGCAGGTTTTGGTCTTGTTTAGTGTCTTTCTGTATTTTTTGGCAGATAACAACATGAAATCCAGTTTTTAGAAGTGCTGCCTAACTAATTTCTTTGGATATTAAGTAGGCTTACAAAGTGTGGGATTATGTTATCACTCCATCTTTTTTTTCAAATCTTGCTAGAAATGGAAAAAGAGAAAGGAATTCCAGTCTGAAGGGAGGTTTTGCTTGCAGTAGGTTTCTTCATATGAAACTTCCTTCATATAAATGAACTCTGCTTGTGTTCCTTACTATGTAGCTGCATTTCAGGGGGAACATAACTCTTTATTATGTAGAATGTCTTAATTCATCCCCTTCACCTGATCATTCTACACTTTGGGGGATGAGGTGTGTGTCTAGAATTCTGAAATTGCCAAAACTTGCCCTCACTGCCTTTTGATTATGACCATGTTCACATTTATGCTAGATACCTTTTGAAAAATCTGAGAAGGGATAAACACAAGCAATAGTAACAATTTGATTTCCCAGTAGCCCTGTGCTTCTTGCTATGAGATTGAAGTGCTACCTCCAAACCAGCACAATCCATACTGTTCAAAGGAGCATTTACAGCTGCATATCATAGAATCATCATAGAATGGCTTGGATTGGGAAGGACCTTAGAGATCATCTACTTCAACCTCCCTGCTGTGGGCAGAGACAATTCTCAGCTAGACTTGTTGCTCAAGGCTTCATCCAACCTGACCTTGAGCAACCCTAGGGAGGGGGCATCTACAGCCTCTCTGGGCAACCTCTTCAGGGGTCTCATCATCCTCATACTGAAGAACTTCCTAAGATCCAGTCCATACCTACTCTTCCTCAGCTTAAAACCATTTCCTCTCGTTCTGTCACTAGATACCGTTATGAAAAGTTCCTCTCCAGCCTTCCTGTAGGTTCCCTTCAGGTACTGGAACACAGCTATAAGGTTCTTCCTCAGGGGTCTTCTGCTCTCTGGGCTGAACAATGTCAACTCCCTCAGCCTATCCTCATAGCAGGGGTGCTCCAGCCCCTGGATCATCTGTGGCCATGCTCTGGACTCGCTCTGTCAGTTCTATTTTCTCCTTATAGTAGGGATGTCAAACTGGATGCAGCATTCAAGAGACATACATAGCTGATAGATATGTGGGTTGGGGTTTTTTGGGTTTGGGTTTTGTTTGTTTGTTTGTTTGTTTTAATTTCATAAATTACTGAAATAACACAGGTGTTCTGGAGTAGTTAGTTGAATTGTTTTGACACCTGCTGTCCTGCAAACAACATTTTCTACAAATTGCATCAGAAGATGTTGCACTGAATGTTTAATAGTGAAGGAAAAAAGTTAAAAGAACCAAAGGTGTGAAAACTGTGGAATGGTATTAAAGAACAAAGATATTTTCAAGAGATTTAAGAAAGTCGATTTAGTCAAACACATCCTTATATAGCCTCTGGTTCTTCAAAACAAAATGAAAACCAAACCCAAAATGTGAAGAATGCCCTGCAAACATTCAGTTTCTTTTGAAAGATCCTAGTGAGTACCTTTTTCTTTATAGCTATCTTGCAAATATCTTGATTGCTTAAATATTTTTTAATGGAACTTCAGGTGATTTCACATTGGCTATTGGATTTAGACCAGATATTAGGAAGAAATACTTTGCAGTAAGGGTGGTGAGACACTGGAACAGACTCCCTGGGGAGGCTGTGGATGTCTTCTCTCTGGAGGCATTCAAGGCCAGGTTGGATAGGGTCTTGGGCAGCCTGGTGTAGTGGCAGGTGTCCCTGCCTATGGGAAGGGGATTTAAACTAGATGATCCTTAAGGTCCCTTCCAAACAAAGCCATTCTATGATTTTTTTGGTTTGTATTTCTTCTAAAACTGTAAAAAAAGCTGATCTCATCTTTCTGCTTTTTCACATCCTCTATTCCCCCTTAGAGATGCAAAAAAACCCCTTTCTTCAGTGACACCTCTTTGAGGCATTATGTCAGACTTCCTTCACTCACTTTCTTATCCCTGTACTTACTATTCTTCTATTATCTTTGGCTTTTTGTTTTTCCATTTCAAGTTTTAGCCTCTTCTAATCTAAAAAGAAAAAAACCCAACAACCAAACAAAAAGAAACAAACCAAAACCAACAGTCCAAACCTTCACCACATCTATAGAAATAGATTAATTAGCTCCAGTTGCCTCCCCCAGTCTTATCTCCCTTTTATCTCTTATGATCTATCCGTGGTAATTCTTTCTGGTCATTCTTCTCCAGTTCCAGACTACATCTTCCTTTCCAATATGTCACTGACACCTTACACATCACAGGAACTATGAAGCCTGTGATCCTCCTCTCTTTCTGGGCAGAGCTTAGAACTGGTGTTTCATCCTCGTCATCTTTGTTTAATCAGCTCCTTTGGTTTACAAATTAGTGTTTCTTCCTTGTTTTCCCTGTTCAGCACTTCATTTCTAGATAGCACACCGAGGAGTCACTTCTATGTTGAGAGTTCACCTCTGCTGATTCCCAGTGGATGAACTGGATACTCGTTTCTGGCACCTTTCTATGAATCTCTGGCCTTCGTAGAATCATAGAAACATTAAGATTGGAAAAGACCTCTAAGATCATCAAGTTCAACTTCTGCCCAACACCTCCATGACTGCTAGACCAAATCCCAGATTTACTCTCTTTTTTCTAAACGCTTCCAGGGATGGTGACTCCATCACCTTCCTGGGTGTCAAGTTCCATTGCCCAATCACTCATATCACATTGGATATGGGTAAAGTGATTTCTGTTCCATGAAACTCTCCGTGTTACCTCTCATCTTACTCATTGTAGACCATATTTTCACCTTATCTGTCAGGGTTGTGACTCAGAGCACTGCTCTCCATCCATTTCCTTGAATTCCTGCTAGTGCTTTGGCCTTGTCTCCATGTCAGCATGGTTCTGTTGTGCACTGTGGTGGAGAAGAATTATTTCAGTTGGAAAATATCTCTAAGATTACCAAGTCCAACTTTCATCCTAAACCCACCATGGCCATTAAACCATTTCCCAAACTGCTATGTCCACGAGTTTCTTGATGATGACTCAATCACCTTCCTCAGGACTGGCAAAAAGAGAGTAGTTTCTTAGTATGACTTTCTGTTTTAAAGGATGTGTACAAGTGCTTTAAATCAAACATGATTGGTACAGTCCTACACAGAAAGGATTAAACTAATACAAGATTATGTATGAGCTCCTTGACATTTCCTCCACCTTTTTCTCCTTCCTGGAATTATCTCCAAGATGTTTTGTCCTCTTGTGCATAACAATCATCTCTTAGGAGCAGATAGGGTGGCCTGGCAGGATTTATGTCCTGGAAATTAATAATCATAATTTATAACCTATTATTAATATCATATCACAGGGGTATCCTGGATAAGTGCCTTTCTGCGAGGCCACAAATTTGACAGAACCTCATCCATGTAAGCTGATTTGTGGTATTGTGGTAACCTTTATTTAATGCTGTAGACTCTTACTGATCTGTAGCAGTTTTGCATTATGTATAAAACTAGCTGGTCTGTTGAGAAAGGGAAGCACTAGTGTGACTGGCACAGAACTGAGGGAAAGAGCTACCTGCTTTAACTGTCTGAATATGGAAGAAAGCTTTATTTTATTAAAACAAACCCAAACAAACGNTTCTCCCCACCCCTATACCTTACCCCAAGGTTTGCCTTACGCGCAAGGTGAATTTGGAGGATCAGCCAGGGGGGTTAGAAGGAAAGTGGTTAGTGAGGTTACTCGGCAGAGAGGAGGAAGCCAGAAGCTAGACCACCTGAGACGCTGTGTCCAAGAGCCTAACTTCTCTATGTTTTGAGTACTTATTCTTAAACATCTCAGCAAGCCTATGAGTGAAGTAGACCTCGCCATTGTTTCCTTTTCACAGCCTATAGTATAATTTTCTCTATTAAAATATTCCAATTAGCCTCAAACCAGCACAACTTTACAGAGCAGAGCCATGACTGCTTAAAAATAAAGTACCCAAAGTCCAGAACCAGTTTGGTGGCCCCAAATTAGACTTTTCACTGTATAATACTTAGTCTTGCTAGTTTCTTTATTTGTCACTCAAAAATGATCTCACTGTGCTTTAGTGTTTTGTACTAAAATATCTCCAAATACTTATTTGATGGACTTGTATGATAAAGGTTGGCCAAAGGACATGCTGAAGAGCAAACTGACTGAAATTGGTATTTTGGCAAGCCATTTTGGCAAGGCCATCTTCAGCCTGCTGTCCAGGCTGCCTGCTTTTTTTCTAGCTGCAATCACACTTACTGTCTCACAGATGTCCCGGAAAGAGGAGAAGGGTAGTCACTGCCAAATCTCCAAATCAACAGGCACTGAACTTCTACATTTCTTTAGAAATACAAGTGAAGAGAATGAGCAGGCTTAACTTACTTTAGAAGTCTGTTTTGCTGTTTCATTCCTCCTTCACAAAAAGAATCATTGGGACAGATTAGAGTGACAGGCTTTAGGTAACTAAATACATATGGATGTTTAGCAGAGAAGTTTTCAAAGTGGAAACAGTATGTGTTCCATTTGTTGTCAGTTAACTCAAAAGATTTTTTTAATTGATCCTCTTAGAGTTTTTAGAATCATAGAATCCTTAAGGATGGAAAAGATCTCTAAGATCACCTTTCTAAGTCCAACCTTCTATCCAACACCCCTAGGACCACTAGACCGCATCCCAAAGTGCCGCATCTACTCATTTTTTGAACACCCCCAGAGATAGCAACTCCACCATATCCCTGGGCAGCCTATTCCAATGCCCCACCAATCTTTCAGTAAAGAAGTTCTTCCTATTATCAAACCTAAACCTCTCTTGGTGCAACTTGAGGCCATTTCCTCTTGTTCTGCCATTAGTTGCCTGGGAGAAAGAAGCCCAAACCAGCCTCGCTAGAACCTCCTTTCAGCTGAAAAATGGATCTGCATCGATTATGTAAAGAAAACCAGCCCAACAATCAAACCACCAAATGGTCCCTTTGCCCTCGAATAGAAAGAAACAGAAATATGGCAGCTGGACAACAAATTTCTATAAGTATTTTGCATTCTGCTCACACTGGCGCAAAAGTAGGATACAGCATTATTCCCATTATTCCTCAAAGGTGATCATGGAATCATAGAATTGTTTTGGTTGGAAAAGACCTCTAAGATCATTGAGTCCAGCTGTCAACCTAAGAACGGCATGGACATTAAACCATGTCCCAGAGTGCCATGTCCACACATTTCTTGAACACCTCCATGCACATTGACTCCACTGCCTCCTTGGGCAACCTATTTCAATGCCTGACCATGATATGCTGTTCAGGAGCTTCTCCACTTCTTGTGGGCTTCCTGAAAGAAAGGTGGGTGACCACTCTATCATACCAATGGCAGTAATACCAGGAGAATTTTGATGAGTGGCCCCGTCTTAACCTTTATACACCAATAAATGAGAAAATGTCATCTCTGTCTCTTGTATATACAAAGTTATGGAAGAAAGTTATGTTCACTATACTATGTTACATTAAGCTGTAACTGTCCTTTAAAAAAAACCCAATGTTTTAAATCTAGAGACAAATAGCAGAAGTAATTTCATATTTTTTAAGACCATTTGTTTGAAAGGATCTCCTTGCCAGCTTCCTCTAAGGTGAGAGAACATTGTTTCTGCAGAACAGCACAGGGAAATGGAGCAATGTGTCTTCTGGCTACCTTAGTGCTCTTTACAGTGCCTTTGGAGTTTTGCTTGTGGTTTGGAAATGTGGGACCCATCTTTTCATTAGGCACTTTGTTAATACATTTTTAGTTCAATGAATGAACAGACAACAAAATAAAGGTAATTATTTAGGCAAAGGGGAGGAAACAAAATGGTATAAACTGCATTTCGATTCCTTTCTCCTTCTGATATTCAAATATACTCAGGATTTGTTTGTTTGTTTTCCAGAAACTGTCCTATATGAAGGAAACAATGGGCAGGTGAGTATCTGTGTTTGCCATGCATCGTGTTCTCTTGGGGGATAACAGCAGGGCTGAATTGTGACATTTTGTAACCTTTTCTTTCTTTTTCTTGTCAGCTCCTGCACTGATTGGTCATGTGGGTAAGTAATTTTACTTTTTTAAAAACACTCCTGCTGTTGCTGGAGTTGATTTGTGCACTGAAGATGAACCAAATCCACCTTTGCATGAAAGAACCATAAAATAAAATGCACTGGGTTGAAGGAAGGTTCAAAGATTATTTTGTCCAACCCCCTTGCAGTAAGCAGGGACATCTTCAACTAGATCAGGCTGCCCAGGGCCACATCAAATCTGATCTTAATCATCTCCAGGGATGAGGCCTCCACCACATCTCTGGGAAATCTGTTCCAATATTTCACTACCCTCATTGTGAAGAATTTCCTCCTAATGTCCAATTTAAATCTACCCTGCTTTAGCTTAGAAGTCAGAAAGAGCGTAAACTATGGTGGTGAAATCCTGTGGTCCTGGTATGTGAAGCTCTGTCCTGGCAGGCTTGGCATGCTGAAAATATCTCAGCCAATCGAGGGCTTGTACTTTTGCTTAAGTGTATCATCACCTTGTTGGGTGTCGGGCACAGATTCAGGCTATTTACCTGAAGAGGTTTAGTGGGAGAAATCTATTTTGGGGAAGAGGTGTGTCCTCAGTTACTTGTGTTAGTGTTCTGGTTATCCTGTGAGCCTTTCCCAAATCTTTAACATAGTTTTGGGTATCATTACCAAAACCAAACCAACGACAACAACAAAAAAACCAAACCCAAAACCAAAAATAGCAGTGCTTTTTAAAAACAATTTTGAGAGAAGTGCTCTAGAAACAGTTCCAAGGGAACTGGCTGCTCAGGCTCCTCGCACTTTTAACAAGACAGGAAAAAAGGAAAATTATTCTGAATTTCGTTGACTTTTTGCCAAAGAAAATCTGAACTTGGTTTGTTATTTTCATGTTATTTTTTGAACTGAAAGGAAAATCAGTTCAAATAACTACTCCCTCTCTACTCAGAACTTAATCTAAGCTGTTATTTTTAGCACAATTCAAACCCAAACAACCTAGTGGAACTTGTCTGTAAAATTGGCCAATTCTATTTTCTGCTTTACAGACCTTGGAAAGCTATGATAAATATGAGATTGCTTTTTCCATTTACTAGGAAGAGTAACTCTCAACTCCTCAAATTTCTTATCTCATAATGATTCAATATCCACATCATTATATTTTAAAATTAATAGGACAATAAAGGTAAAAGTGATTCCTAAGAGATTGGTTTCTCCACATCCTGTTAAGCTGAACTTTCCTCTAACAAGACCACTCCCTGAAGTCTTCAGGACACCTGGGTGGTGTACATCTGCTCATAACTTTGTATTAAGAATGAAGCATTGGCCAACTTTGATATGCTTTTCTTTTCCAAGGGAAAATAAATTAAAAAATATAATAATCTTGTTCTCGTAAATTTTGTGGGTCCAGTTCTTTCTCAATAGCATCAGTCATCCCACCTTCCTTGGAGGTGTTGTTCAACCCTCTCTGGAGGTGTTCAAGGCCAGGTTGGACAGGACCTTGAGCACCCTTGGTCTAGTGGAAGATGTCCCTGCCAATGTCAGGGATGTTGGAACTAGATGATCTTTAAGGTCCCTTCCAACCCAAACCATTCTATGATTGTCTAGATTGGCTCTTTCAGTGAATGGAACTATATCTCCTCAGAAAATGTGCGTGCGGCAATACAGTTATCTTAGTTTGTATGTTGAAAGTTCCAATAAACAATATTTCTGAAGAAATTTGGGTCTGAAAACCTACTGCATCCTTCTACGTGATCATTCATGAAACAGTGAATGTAGAGATACATGAAAGGAGTCAAAGTCATTGCTAAATTAGAGTCATTGCACCAAACAACAAAACAAAAAGCCCAGTATTTGATTGAGAGATGGACCAGAGCAATTAATCTTGTAGAAAAGCCACATTAGCAAATGCTTTGCAATAGGCAATAAAGGGGCTCTCGTGGGCCACTGACAAAATTTACCAAACATGTAGAATCATAGAATGGTTTGGGTTGGAAGGGACCTTAAGGGTCATCTATTTCCAACCCCACTGCCACAAGCAGGGACACCTTCCACTAGAACAGGGTCATCAATGACCCCAATCGTCTAAGCATGGCTGTGGACCAGCAGCCAGCCTGAACCTGCTTCATGTTGAATGGAGATGGATGGGAATGCTCAGAGACCTCTCTCAAAAAATACAGTGCTTTATCTCCAGTATGTATTACTTCAGACCATTTATAGCTTTTAGATGTGATCTTGGTTTAAACTTTGGGTTTACTATATTTTTTCCTCTAAAAGTTGTTGTTTGTCTTGTGTTTGGAAATGATGATGTTTTATAGCATAAAGGGAGTGATACAGGACTAGAGCAGTAAGAGAGAAACAAATCTGCTCTGGGTAATTAAACATCAGGGAAAAGTTAATATAAACTCTTTTGGCACTGTTAAAACCCCCAAATGTATTCTAAGACTCTTTTGGACATCTCAGACCATTCATGGTTTGAGGGGTGAAGTTTGTAAGCCAAGGTTGTTTAGAAACAAAGCCATGATTGGCTGTCATGAATAGAAGATGTCTCATTTAGCTTTGGACATCTTCCATCAAGAAGAGTGAGTGAGCCGTCTCAGCATTTCCAAGAGTCAACATCAATATTTATTGCAGAAATATACTAGACTTCCTAGTACAGATCAAAGCAAAATGATGACCTTTTCAAAATGTTTTGCAAGAAGTCAGAGTTAGAACTCAACCCACAGTCACCCCTGGTCCCCAAGGCACAGGCTTGAGTTGGAAGGGACCTTAAAAATCATCTACTTCCAATTCCCCTGCCAATGGGCAGGGACACCTCTCAGTAGACCAGATTGCTCAAAGCCTCTCCAGCCTGGGCTTCGACACTACAGAAGCAGATGTGAGCATGGCTCTGCCATTTCCTGGGCAGTGCTGCCATCACCTGCTGACCCACATGTACAATGCAGGACAATGCTGTAATTTGAAACAATTTCTGTCTTACCATCTCTGATTTCACATCTCAAGGGATGTCAGAGCTGCCCTAAACCACCAGCTTTAGGTATCTGGATGAGATGTTCAAATGAGGTTCCTGCCTTGCCAGGGATGCTCTAACTTGTCACAGTTATCACAGTGTGGTAGGGATTGGAAGGGACCTCTGGAGATCATTGAGTCCAACCCCTCTGCCGACCTGAGGAAGGTTACACAGGAACATGCTCAGGAGGGTTTTGAATGCCTCTAGAGATGGAGCCTCCACCACCTCTCTGGGCAGTCTGTTCCACTGCTCCAACACCCTTAAAATAAAGAAGCTTCTACTCATGTTTAGATGGAACTTCTTATGTTCAAGTTTGTGTCCATTACCCCTTGTCCATCACTGGGCATCACTGAAAAAAGACTGGTCCCATCCTCCTGACACCCACCCTGTAAGTATTGATCAGCATCAATGAGATCCCCCTCTCAGTCTTCTCTTTTCCAGACCAAAAAGCACCAATTCTCTCAATCTTTCCTCCTAAGAGAGATGTTTCAGATTCCTCAACATCTTTGTAGCCCACAAGAGGCCTGTACCAGTTGTCCTCTGGTGAGCTCTAATTTCTCAATGTTCAGAAGCAGTCATTTCAGTCTAGAGACTTTACACCAGGCATATTTCTGTTTTCCCACTGATAAGAACATACCAAATCTTGCAGTAGGTTACTTGTCTAGAGCATAGCCCAGGAATAAGAAACCAACAGAGTGTTTTCTTTTTGTGAACTTTGACCACTATTTTAATTTTTTTTTTATTGGCTGTGGAATATTTTATCTGTGAAATAATGCTGTAATTAAGAAGCTTAACATTAATTTTAAACTAAGAAATCTAAAAACAATTTTAAATTAAGAAATTTAAATTAAGATGTTCAAAACTAATTTTAAACTGAGAAATGCAGAATTAATTTTAAGCTAAGAAATTTAAAAATAATTTTAAAGTAAGAGATTTAAAAAATAATTTTAAGCTAACAAATGTCAAAATAATTTTAAGGTAATATATTTAAATTTTAAGGTAATATGTTTAAAGTTAAGCAAAGAAATTTAAATTTCAAGCAAATAAATTAAAAGCTCCAGGTAAGAAATTTAAATTTTAGGCTAAGAAATTTAAATTCCCACCTAAGAAATGTAAATGCCAGCCTAAGAAATTTAAATTTTGAACTAAGAAATTTAAATTTCAAGCTAAGAAATTACATTTAAATTTCAAGCTAAGAAATTTCATTTAAATTTCAAGCTAAGAAATTTAAATTTTAAGCTAATGAATTTAAATTTTAAACCAAGAAATTTAAATTCTAATCCAAGAAATTTCAGTTGAAGCCATGAAATTTCAATGTAAGCTAGGAAATGTAATTTTAAGCCACAAAAATTCAGTTGAGGCCAAGAAATTTCAATTTAAGCTAGGAAATTTAAATTTTAAGCCACAAAATTTCAGTTGAAGCCAAGAAATTTCAATTTAAACTAGGAAATTTAAATTTTAAGCCACAAAATTTCAGTTGAAGCCAAGAA
Organism: Ramphastos sulfuratus; assembly: GCA_013399055.1. NCBI lineage: Eukaryota > Metazoa > Chordata > Aves > Piciformes > Ramphastidae > Ramphastos > Ramphastos sulfuratus. The sequence continues at coordinate 110,417 of WBNM01010467.1, read as the reverse complement.
ATTTCAATTTAAACTAGGAAATTTAAATTTTAAGCCAAGAAATTTAAGGGGAGAAATTTAAGTGACAGAACTAAGAAATGTGAATTTTCATTTTAAAGTAAAAATTTTAATTTCCATTTTAAACTAAGAAATTTAAAATGGATGCTGATCTGGAATGGAAAACCAGCCTGTGATATCTGTTGGTCATTTTAACATTTCCACATGAAAACAAAACTGCTGAAAGCCGTAACCAGCTGCAGAACTGACGCTGTGTCTTGAGTAATTTCATACATCTCATCTAATCCTACCTGGATGTCAATGCTGTGTCTCTAGCTGGGAGAAGCTGGGTGCAGCTAGTTAAATGCTAGGCTAGTTTTAGCGTGGCCTACAGCAAGGTGGCTGCACTTGTGTCATTTCCTTCCCAGAATAACTCTCAATCCCAGCATTACCGACCATTATGTAACCACAGGATGGAAGTTGTTTCCCGTAAGGCCAGCGCATCATCCATGTAGCCTGGCCTTCTAAGGAACAGAGAGATTAAGCTAAGTACCACTGAGGTGAAAACCTCAAAGCAAAAATAATACATGGGACATAGTCTAGATGTGTACAGAGAAGCCCAGCGGACATTGTAGAGTGTTGCTCCTGTGGGAAGCATGGAAGCACTACATCAGCTAACGATCGCTTTATTCATTAGGCTACTGGCGCTTCACAACGAATGTCACTCTCTTAATATTCGAGTATGTCTCATGACCATAGGACACTCTAATTTGTCTAATTCCTGAGGGGTCAAAGGCCAGACCTCAAGAATCAGCCGAAGGCAAAGGAGCAGCCTTTTATCCCAGAATTGACACCGTTGTAAAAGACGTCCATGATCATGAAGTCCAACCATTATCTAACATCTGTTAAGGCCACTGGTACACCATATCCTTGAGCACCATATCTAGACAGTTTCTAAATGTATGCAGGGGTGGTAATTCAACCATTTCCCTGGGCATCCTGTTCCAGGGAACATTATCTAACTCTACCAGGGCCACTGGTAGGCCATATCCTTGAGCACCATATCTAGACAGTTTCTAAATGTATGCAGGGATGGTGATTCAACCATTTCCCTGGGCATCCTGTTCCAGTCTTTGAGAACCCTTTAAGTATAGAAGTCTTTCCTCAGAGAATCATAGAATGGTTTTGATGGGAAAAGACCTCTAAGATCATCAAGCCCAACCACTGGTCTAACACCACCACAGCCATGTTCCAAACTGCTCATGTCTACACATTTCATTAACATCTTCAGGGATGCCACCACCTCCCTGGGCAATTGTAAAGAAAATTTTCTTAACATCCAGCCTAAGCTTCTCTGGACATCATAGCCTTGCTTCAGTGCTTTATACACAATGACATGCTAAAAAAAAGATATGGGATAGCTGAAAAGGAGGAATATAATGCACTACTTCTTCACTTCTTCGGAAGTGCCTATTGATGTCAAATGAAACAGAAGCACACACCCTTTCTGACTGCTAGTTGCTGATTCAGGACTCACTGAAATTAGTCACAATAAATCATGTCCTGCCCTCCTTTGTTTTTGTTCACGTTCTCTGCTTTGAAGTCCATTGACAGATTTAGAATCCATCTTTCATCGGTGGTGGCAGCAACGATTGTTTGAACTCAAATTTTGTATTGTTTATCCAAATATGAATCATGAAAGAGAAAGAGTTTATCTTCCAGTGCTGTGATCATTTCAACAGTTCAGCAGTTCTGTCTGCAGTGAAGTAGAAACGTACCTGAGCTCCTTTACTGTGTGCATGTGGACTTGGCAAGGGTATCGCTTGTTACAGAAATTTTTGAGCATCTGCACAGCCTTACCTTGTGTGAAGAGTTCCACACTGCTTCTCTTCAATTGTGTATTTTCTTTTGTGCTCCCTACTGTTAGGTAGCAAACATGAAAAGTTTGTCCTGCTTTGACTAAAACCAAAAGAGATCTAAATTTAAGAGCTATCTAAACAAAAATTTAGAGGAATGCAAGTACAATTTAAAAGGAAAAAGCTTCTCAATACAAGGCTTAGTCTTGCATCTGTACTCGCATAAAAATCTTTCTGAAATCACATACTTAATTAGTTCAGGAACATGTGATTAGAACATTTTAAAAGGAGAAAATCAAACCTTAAAATGGTTTTCCCTGCTTTCTGCAATATGAGCATTAAACCAATAAATTTAAAGAAGAAATAAAGGTTTGACATAGCAAATTAGGCTTTAGGACATTCAAATTGACTAAACAATTATATCAATCCTTGATAAACTGATGAATGTCCAGAGTGTAGTACAAATCTGAAGGTGTTCCCTTCTTCAATCACAGAGTTGAGTTTGTGTTAAACCTTGAGGAGTAATGTAGATGAAAAAGTAACTATTACTTTTATAAAATTTAATGGGGGGCAAAATGGTATCACCCATGTCCCATTTGATAAGTTCAGAATGGTATTTCTCCTTAATCACACAGTATGGTTGCACATAAAGAGCTATTTAGACTCCACAGTTGCCTGTGAGTCAGTGGGACTCCGTGTTTGCTTTTGTGAACTGGAACCTATCAAGTGCTCTCCTGATGTGACCGATGTCACACACAAGTATGTACCATAGGATTTGTAAAGGCTGTATTTGTGAGCTGTGTTTCTTGTATTAATACATCTAGGCTGTCCATAAGCACTGTTTGCTTCAGATCAATTTCTGAAACCCTTGTGGGTCTTGCATTGCACCTGTCTAGATTCTGGTGTCTAAGAGAGCTGCGTGATCTGAAACCGGTTGTTTCTGCCAAGGAAACACAGTACAGTGTTGTTTGTTCTGCTGCTTAGACATCTCCATGTTTATATGACTTCCTGCCTCTCCATACATATCTGTATGTTTTTATATTTTGCTCACTGCTCAGCCAAGATGATCCAGGGAATCAGTCATGCAGGTAGGACAACAGAAATTACGATTCAGATGTATATGTCTCAAATTCACAATAAGCTGTTGCTGGAATATTGTCCTTCCACCTGGAGTGCCTTATTTGTGTAGGTATAGTTAAAAACAAAGCCTGGGCCCTGTATTAATCTTGGGGGGGCGGGGGGAGAATCCTGTATATTTCAAGTGATGTGACTGAAGAGGAGTTTGAATTTGTCTTTACCTTGAAGAGCAGCACATTCAGGCAAAACAGTAGAGGCATTGTCATCTGCATTTTGAGTCACTTCCTTAGAGATACCTACTACTATGCCTGCTTTTTTAATGAGATTGATAGAGTATCTGAAAATTGAAAATGAAAATGTTAAGGGTAATTAGAAGGCAGAAAGAAGTGAAGAAGGCAAAAAGAAGTGAAGGCAGCAAAAAGAAAGCAAAGATCACTGTTCCAGTAAAGCAATGAAAAGCAAGAGTGTGCAGAAAGTGAGACTGGTTATGGGACAGCTTTTTAATCCAGTTCTATCTTCTATCCTCCTGAGAAAAAGTGGTAACTATTAATCTGACCAAATTGACTGGCCTTGCTTGGCTAGGTTGATTAGGGTTTTACTAAGTGTTACTTAAGTTAAAAGTGTTACTTTTAATTTTCAGACAGCTGTGAGCTAGAATTTAGACAGAAAATTGGTAGCTCTTGGGGGCTCATATTTAAAAGCCAGTAAGAATGCATTACTTGGATGTGACAAAGTGTGGCCTGCTGATGCTTTACTAAGGTGATGAGTTTGCCTTACTGTCAGTGACATTGGCTTTGCTCTCATCTTGCTCTTCAGCACTGCTATGCTTGCTCTGTGGCACAGTTTGGCCTGTGGTTGCCATCACTTGGCTAAGTTGGTGGCTAGGTTGACATTAGTGATGGAGGTGTCCTGTTGGAGAGCTGCTGCTTCTTTGAGTGAGTAACCAAGAGTTCTCTGGGACCCCCCAAATGCAAAAAACTTTATTTTGATATGCCTATAACCAGTGACCTAATCTAGAAGTAGCACTCTACTCTAGAAAGCTAATTTTAGGCTTTTCCACTTGCTGACCATTCCTCTTTTGAAACTGTGATTTATACCAGAACATTCTCTCTGTTTTTTCTTGTCTACTTTGAAATTTTTTTCCTTTAAAAACTCAAACAACCTACAGAAGCACAGAATCACCTAGTTGGAAAAGACCTTATGATCGAGTCCATCTATGGATGGACTAAACATCTCCTAACATCTCCCTGTACATAACTGTTAGACCATGTCCTGAAGCTCCTCATTCAAACCTCTATTAAATATCTCCCTGGGCAGCCTGTTCCAGTGCTCAAAACTTAAAGTTGATCTTGTGGGTACTTTGGCCAACATAACTGTACTGGTTGTGGGTGCACAGTCACTGAAGGAGGGGCTGCAGGGTAGGACTCTGCAAGGAGAGGCTGCAACTGCTTTGAGCTGGGCACAACCATTGGTCCAACAGTCATTATAGTGGCACCTTGGGGAAAGCCTGTGCAAGAAAGGGAAAAATCACTGCACAGGGAGAGGAGAAGGGAACAAAAAGTATGAAGAATTGGTGCCATAGGAAACATTGAGGTGGAAGATGGAGGAGAAGCAGGAGGCACCCATGGTGAAACAGGTATTTCCTGAAGTCCAGGGAGGTCTCACACTGGAGCAGGCAGACACGCCATAGAATTACAGAATCATAGAATGGCTTCAGTTGGAAGAGACCTTAAAGATCATGTAGTTCCAATCCTCACTGCCATAGACAGGGACATCTCCCACTAGACCAGGTTGCACAAAGCCTCATGCAGCCTGGTTTTAAACGCTTCCAGGGATGAAACATCCACAACTTCTCTGGGCAACCCATTCCAGTGTTTCACCACCCTCATAGTGAAGAACTTCTTCCTAATGTCCAATCTCAATCTACTCTACCTTAGTTTAAAACTATTGCCCCTTGTCATATGACCACGAGTCCTTATAAAAAGTCCCTCCCCAGCTTTCCTGTAGCCTCATTCAGGTACTAGAGGGCTGATATAAGATCTGCACAGAGTCTTCCCTTCTTCAGGCTGAACAGACCCAACCCACTCAGCCTGCTCCCATAGCAGAGGTGCTTCAGTCCTCTCTGATTATCTTTGAGACCCTCCTCTGAACGCTCTTCAACAGATCCATTTCCTGAAGGAACTGCTGTTCCTTCAGAGCCTGCACCAGGCAGAGTAGTCAGGAGTGAAGCTGAGCCTGGGAAAAGGAGAAGGGTAGGTGATGTTTTAGTGTTTGTGTCTTACTATCCTAAGCTATTTAAATAAATTAATTTTGATAAATTAATTTTTCCACAAACCGAGTCTGTTTTGCCCATGGAGGTAGTTGGTAATCAATCTTTCTGTCCTTATGTTGACTGAGAACCTTTTTGATCTTATTTTCTCTCTGTATTGTAGAGAAAGGGGAGTAAAAGAATGGATGGGTGGTCATTCGGTGCTTAGCTGAAGCTTACTCACTGCAGAACTGGGTGGTGAATTCAGCTGGCCAAATAGTAATTTAGATCCTTTTGAGATGCCCTAAGTTACAGTACGGGTTGGCAGGGTTGTTGTGGGATCCACGGGTGACATCTGCCTTCTGCAGCAGCAGCTGGAGGTCAGGAGGGCCTGAAGGTCCTCAAAGCATACTTGGCACTAATCCACGGGCAGTTAGATGGAGTCCTGTGAGTACTAGTTTGAGCTCAGAGCCTACTACTGCAAGTCAAAGAATCATAGAATTGTTTTGGTTAGAAAAGGCCTCTAAGATCATCATACTTCTCATTGCCCTCTTCTAAAGAAAAAGGAGCTGATACAAGGCTCAGCTAATGTTTCTATATGGGTTTGAGCACTTCATCTGAACAGGACATTACCAATCGTGTATCAGAGTTTCACTGCACACCACTTCACTTTTGTTGAGCTTTCATTTTGACCTTAGTTACACTAAACATTTTGTAATCAGTAAAACTCCAGATTGCTTCACGCCTCTTGAAAAGTAGAATAATATTTGCTTCTAAACATGATCAATACAATTCTTTCTTTACTGATGTTATAATTTAGTGAGACTCTGATACAGACATAATCTAATGCCTGTAAAACTGGTAAGAGTAATGCATCCTTGAAGTTAGGTGAATTTAATTGGAAAATATTTCACTCGGCCAATTAATTAAGCAATAATTATTATTTCAGTTCTATGATGATAAGTAGGGGAATGAAATCTTTTTAAAATATAACCATCATTCTTAAGAAAATCTAAATCCTTTTAACGTGGGTGTTTGATGTTAGGGTTTGGGGGGGGCGGGGAGAGTGATTAGTAGAAAGAAGTTGATGTTTCTTAAAGGAGTTGTGATGTCAATGGCAGGGTGATTAAGAGAGGATACCTTATCTAAATTGTGTTTACTAGTAAAATTCGGTTTTCCAGTCTTGTCAAAGAATTGGTAGAGAGTTACCTCACAATGTAGTGGCTCAAAACAGGTGCTAGTGTCCACAAGATGGAAGCAGACACAAATAACTGTACATTTCAAAGCTGGCATTGGCATCAGAGTTGTCTTCAGATCTGTTTATTGGTGAGTATTATGTATCTGTGAAAGGCAGGGACAGAAAAAGTGTCTGAGATATGTTTGATGTGTTTGATCTTATACTTGTGCCCCCATATCTTTAGTATGTAACTTTGGAACTGGTTGATGCTGGCTGATTCTGGAAGCCTTTGGCTTTTTTTTTTTTCTCTGTTTGGAGTGATACAGAGATTGATTACATGTCCCGAAGGAGGCAAAATATCAATCAACTTTGAGTGGAGCTTTACTTGAAGACAGGCTGCAAGGCCAGTAAGATCAGTATATGAATCAAAACCCAAACCTAGCAACTACAGCTCGTATAGTGTGAGCACTTGCATATACTCCAATGAAGCACTTGCATATATTGCAGTGAAGCACTTGCATGTATTGCAGTGAAACCTCTTTGCTGCAGTGCTTATTTTATGGTGCAAGTATGACTGCCAATAGAAAAGTAGTCCCTTTAAAAATATGAGAGATATCTCGATGCAGTCAACTTAAATGATTTTCTGAAGTCTGAAGTTCAGTTTCTCGCCAGCAGTTAAGCTTCCAATCTTCCAGATTGGGCTGAATACAATGATGTAATGGGTTAGAGTGGATCCCTCCCCCGATGACTTATTACTACAACTCAGGATTTCAGAAGTCAGAAAATTAGATTGTAATTTGACAGTTAAACTAAATATAACAGTATAGATAAAATAAACTATTACAGAATATAACAACCTTAGAGGAGGCAAGGATGGAGTAAAGTGGCAGCAAAGCAGCAGCCTAAACAAGCGACAAGGGGGGAAGATAGCAGCAAGCACAGCGAAAGCAGGGAGGGGAAGATACAAGTTGTACTGCCAGATATAAGTTTTTCAATGCTCTGGTGAAATTTTATTAACTTATCCATTGTTGCCACTTTATGGCCTATCCCTGGCATGTTCATCTATTCACTCAAAGACTCCAGTACTTTTCCACTTCATAATCAGTGTCTAAGTTTCTCCGTTCCTAAATTTTTGTCTGAGCTAGAAATCTAGCTCAAACAGCCACAAATGAAAATATGGCAAACCTGGAAAAATATTTTTATTTCATTGAGAATAGACTTGCTTCTGTCGGAGCAGGTCTTCCACTCTTGTTAGCTTGACAGTTACTCAGGGCTTACAGAATTGGCTCCAATGAGCTTGGGTTTACTGGAAGAGCCATGTCAAAGCTGCTAGTTTTTCTTCAAGCTGACTGTCTTAATCTGAGTTGTGTCTGAAACGTTTGACTTGTTTTTTTACATTTGGCCTAGAGCTGTGTTATGTATGTCCAAGAATTGGATTTGCAATCTGATGCCTTTTGAAGATTTCCAAAGAAGCAGACTAAAAGTGATGATGAAAAGAGAGTATTTTAAAAACCAAGTGTTATATAGAGTATTGTGGGTTATCTTTGTGTTTTATCTCTGGTCTTTGCATTTGCTTCCTTTACAGAACTGTTAGAAGGCAAAAATGTGGTTTGGGGCAAGACTCCAAGTTATTTGGAATATAAGGAGGTTAGCAGCTTGGAGAGGTACACAATATGTTGTGTGACGCAAGTGACCCAATATCTAAATTGCAAAAGATAACTGAAATTTTGCAAAGCCTAATTTTGATGTTATTAGGAAAGCAGTACCATGAAAAAGTTATTTTGCAAACATGCCTTTTTTTTTTCTTTTTTTTTTTGGTGGCATTAGAATCACAGATAAATTAAAATCTAATGAATCTATCTCATCATGTCCAATTTTAATTTCTGATTTTATATTTATTTGGCAGTGGTGGGACCCCAACTCCAGCTCTGGAGGCTGATGTTACCACATTGAGAGGTGAGTTTTCATCTAACTCCTGTCAAGGCTGATTCCAAATTACCAGAAAATTGAGCAATCTGATCATGTTTAGATTTCAGAAAGAGCTGTGAAATTTTTATTTTTGCATCACAAATAATGCTGTTTGTGAGCTGGAGATCATGTTATAAGCTGACATAGTTTTGTTATTGGATGAACCATGAAAACCCTACTTGTGGAATTAGTTTTGTGCACTTTTACATAGATGTGCTTAGAGAGAACATTTAGCAGTGTATTTGATTCTTTACTTGAGGCTTCAAGTGTTTCCTGTGATGTTTCTGTCACATTAATGTGAACAGGAATCCTATTTTACTGTGGGTTTATGCTTGCTAAACAGCTTCTGTATGTCTATCTACATGCACGTGGGTATAAAAACTCCCAACAAAGTAAAATAATACTGCTCTGCCTCAACCTCAGATGCAGCTGCCAACGTTCCTTCCCCTCATGAGATGTCCATTGAGAGTCCTGCAGGTGGTATAGTCCATGAAGATGTAGACACTACTGTAAGTGGTTTGTTTTTTAATTTTTTTTCACTTGCTTCAGCATTCTATTGCCTAAATAATATTGTTTGTGGTCATTTGCATTTCCTAGTACTCAAACACGTTGTTAGCACTATGTGCTAACACGAATTAGGATTTCACAAAAACAGGGCATGAATTTTAGAAAGTTTTTTTAAAATTTACTGGGTGGGTATTTTCTCCTTTGCAGAGTCTTTGTAATGTTACTTCCCCAACAGTCACAGATTCACAGATTGCATTGGGTTGAAAGAGACATCTTCAACTAGATCAGGGCCACATCAAGTCTCCAGAGATAGGGCCTCAACCACATCTCTGAGCAACCTGTCCCAGTATTTTACCACTCTTATTGTAAAGAACTTACTCCTGATGTCCAACCTAAATTCACCCTGCTCCAACTTCAAATCATTGTCCCTCATCCTATTACTACAAGCCCTTCTGAACAGTCCTTCCCTGGCCTTCTTGTAGGTCCCCTTTGGATACTGAAATGTAGCTATAGGGTCTCACAGCAGACCACATCTTTGCCACGTTAAACAGCCCCAAATCTTTCAGCCTGTCTTCATAGCAGAGATGCTCCAGCCCTCTGAACATTTTTGTGGCCCTTCTCTGTACCAAATTCAGTAGGTCCATGTCTCTTGTGTTGGGCATCCCACAGTACTCCAGGTGAGGTATCACCGGAGCAGAGTAGAGAGAGAACACATCAGCTGAGCTCTCAGGTGAGGATTTTACTCTAGACATAGTCATAGGACTAGATGAGGAATGCCTAGGCCTTCTGAGAGCTACAAAAGTAAGCATTATTCCTATGGAAACGCAATACACATCAAATTTCTGTAGTAGTATTTTGAGGATCCACATGGTATAATTGTTAAGGGCATCAGAGAGCTGGTCTGGATAGCCATGAAGATTTCTTCTCCTTCTTTGGTCCTTTGCTGATATAGATGGACTTTTGTTTATCATCCTACAGTCACCCTTTCCTTAATTTTTAACTTCAGGCACAGGGAAGTCTATATAGAATCACAGAATCTCTTGGTAGGAAAAGACGTTAAGGTCATTGACCCTGAACATAACCTAACACTTCCCTGTATGCAACTCCTAGACCATGTCCCCAGGATCTTCGTCTTCTAAAAATCTCCAGGGATGGTGACTCCATCATCTCTCTGGACAGCCTGTTCCAGTGCCTGATGAGCCTTTTTTGCTGAAGAACTTTTTCCTAATATCTAACTTGAACCTCCCCTGGTGCGGCTTGAGTCCATCTCATCTTGTCCTGTCACTTATTACCTGGGAGAAGAGGGCAGTCTCCACCTTGCTACAACCTCCTTTAGGGAATTGTAGAGAACAAAGGAGGCTCCCTTCAGTCTTCTCTTCTCCAGACTAAACAATCCCAGTTCCCTCAGCTGCTCCTCACCAGACATGTTCTCCAGACCCTTCACCAGCTTTGTTGCCCTTCTCTGGACATGCTACAGCCCGTCAACATCCTTCTGTTGGTGAGAGGTCCAAAACTGAACACAGTACTCAAGGTGCAGCAAGTACTTTAAAAGATTCTGTAAGAGTCGTGCTGGCTTTCAGGAGTGCTGACCACCAGATAGGTCCCAGAGAATTATTATTTTCCAGGAAAAAGCTTCTCTGGATTAAAATTTGAGCCCAAACTCTAGAATCCAGATGCAATATTTATAAGCCCACATGACTGAAAAAAAAATCTGCAGACCAATGGTATGGATCAACTGGCTTTTATTGTCTTATAATGTGGGAGGTTCAACTTGATGATCTCCAGAGGCCCTTTCCAACCCCTACCATTCTATGATACTGTGGAGGTCAGTGGATTTTCTGAGAAGCTTAGGAAGCTGCACACACTGTGTGGAAATAGAAGGTGAGTTATAGTACTGAGTTTAAATGTGCACTGTTCTGTAACCTAGTATGTCTGTGAAACAAAGCTGGGCCAAGCTGCACTTCTAGAGCTTTCAAGGCTGACTGTGGAGCTCTAATATTGTGCTTCCAACAATAAAATACTGAATGTGAAACAAGCATCCAGCTTCTGACTCAGGTCCAGGATCTGATTCTATGTTATGCACCAAAAACTCTTGCGGCTTGGTCCCGTGTACGCCATTATTCTTTTTTGAAACAGAATTGCTCAAAGTATTTCTGCCTGAGCAGAGAAAAGGACCACTCAGTAAATCAGAAAGAAACCAGCACTGGATCACTGCTGCTGCTGCAGTGTTTTCACTCTGTACAATTACATCACACCTCATCGTTGTTCTGAGCAGCCAAAACGCTTTGTAGATTACAAGACCAAGAGTGAGCAAAGCTCGTCTTCTGCACTCATATGTTGACTGTATTTTTGGGTTTGGGGGACTGACAAATGATTGACAGAGACATATAATAGCAGCATACATATGCCTCTGCTGATTATGTATCTCCCAAATGCTTACTAGCCTCAAGTAGTGTATTGGTTGTTATAGTCCTTTACAAAGTTACCTAGTTAAAAAATGGAAGAGAACTGAACCAAAAATTTTTACAGGATACCTAAACACTATATAAGTTGTTCACTAGTGGTGGCCAAACTTTCAGGTGAAAGCTTTTTCCATTTCATGCACTGTACATAATGCAAGCAGCAGCTTTGCTGAAAAAGATCTGTTTTGTTTGCTCTCTTTGTCTTCTTTTAATGGGGAAACTCAACAACTGCATATAAACAAAGATATTTGGTTATGTGGCTAAAGTTTACTTAAGAGACAGCTTCCCTCCCCTTCCCCCTTCCCCTCCCCTCCCCCT
>WBNM01010467.1:84404-98798 GCA_013399055.1 Ramphastos sulfuratus | reverse complement strand
AATATACAGGAATATTTACAGAAATACACAAGTTAAAGGTAATACAGAAACACAACACCCCTCCCAGAAATCAGAGACCCCAGGAGGGGCTTTCAACCACCCTTCCACCTTCTCCCCACCCCTCTACCTTACCCCAGGGTTTGCCTTACACACAAGGTGAGTTTGGAGGATCAGCCAGGGGGGTTAGAAGGAAAATGGTTAGTGAGGTTACTTGGCAGAGAGGAGAAGGCAAGAAGCTAGAGAGACCGAGACTCTCTGAGTCTCTCTGTCTTCTCTATGTTCGTGTTCTTATACATCTCAGCAAGCCTATGAATGAAGTAGACATCACCATTGTATTCTTTCCACAGCCTGTAATATAATTTTCTCCATTAAAATATTCCAATTAGCCTCAAACCAGCATACCAGTCAATCAGATTAGATTAAAATGTGGATTTCACTGCTGCCCATGGCAACCATGACAGTTATACACTTTCTTGGTGCATTTCACAGCCACTGCTCCAGGGCTTCTCAGATATACCAGTTGAAGCCCACCACTTTAGTTCAGCAGAGGTCCCTGCAGATATCCCAGTTCCCATTGTATATCTTCTGGTAGGATCCTTCATTTACTGAGTCTGGAAAACACAGGGTACTAGACTCACAGGACCATAGAACTGTTGAGGCCAGAAGAAACCTCTGAGATCAAGTCCACCCGCTTTACCTAGAACTCACAATCCCACCACTACAGCTAAGACACTACCATGTCTCTCAGCACCACATCCATGCATCTTTTAAATACCTTCAGGGACAGCAAATCCACCACCTTCCTGGACAGCCTGTTCCAATGCCTGATAACCCTTTCTCTGAAGAAAATTTTCCTAATATCCAACTTGAACTTGAGGCCATTTCCTCTCCTCCTGTTACTTGCTGCATGTGAGAAGAGACTGATCCCTACCTCGCTCCCACCTCCTGAACGTAAAACTTCACAAATGTAACTTAGCTTCCAGGTGGAACAGTAAAAGCCTTGTGATAAATGAGTAAATTTTGGATAAATCAGCCTTTTGCTGACTGAGCTCAAATGAGGGGTTCATGTATCCATAGTTGCACTTTAAATTGCTTCATTAGCATCCCACATAACAGGATTTCTCTTTGTAGCTGAGGTCAGCTATATGGCCTTGTACTAGAACAAAGATGTGCAAAGGATGCATTTAGATTAGACATTAGGAAGAAGTTCTTTACTGAGAGTGGTAAGACACTGGAATGGGTTGCCCAGAGAAGTTGTGAATGCCTCATCCCTGAGAGTGTTCAAGACCAGTGTGGTTGAGGCTTCGTCCAACCTAATCTAGTGGGAGGTGTCCCTGACCATGGGAGAGTGGCTGGAAGTAAGTATTTTTTGGAGGTGCCTTCTGACTTAAGCCATTCTCTGAAATGGAAAATAGAATTACCTTCAATATGAGAATTCTTGAATAATGGTCTCGCTTAATAAATGGCCTCATTAGCTGCTGCCTCCATCCTTAAGGCTTTTTGAACATTCCATTACAGTGAAAGGCAAACAGGCATGCTGATGGCCGAAGGGAGCATGCTGTGCTTTATATGAAGTACAGCCATGACTGTCAGCTTGACCCACCAATAGTGACCTGAGGTGTTCCTGTTACAGAGTCAGATAATAGTAGGGGTTAAAAATGACCTCTGGAGATCATCCAGCCCAACCACCCTGCCAAAGCAGGATCACTTAGTGCGTGTCACATAGGAATGAATCCAGATGGGCTTTAAAAGTCTCAAGAGAAGGACACTTCACAACCAATCTGGGCAGCCTGGTCCAGTGTTTTGGCACCCTCACAGGAAACAAGGTTTTCCTCATGTTAAGGTGGAACTGCCTGTGCTCCTGTTTGTGACCATTACCCCTCGTCCTACTGGTGAAAAGTGACTGGCCCCTTCTTGACACCCACCATTCAGATATTTGTAAACACTGATCAGATCACCTCCCAGTCTTCTCATCTCCAGGCTAAACAGCCCCAGGTCTCTCAGCCTTTCCTCATCACTCAGATGTTCCAGTCCCTTCAGCATCCTGGTAGACCTGTGCATTAAGCATTTGTGTAGAGGGCTTGGGTTTTCTGCCCCAACACAAGCCAGAGAAACCTCCAGGTTTGTGGCATCTGGAAAAGTTTCTGGTCTACATAAGAAAGATGTCTGGACCCAAGCTTAGGAACGTAGTGTGCTGTCGATACCTGGCAGACTGCTTGTACATACACATATCCAGGGATGCTTTCTACATGGAGTAAATCCAAGATAGGTAGGAATCTTGTCTGTGGTGAGTAGTGAGGACTGATCTCTTGGGAAAGAAAAAACAAACAACAACCAACAAACAAAAAACAAAGGCAAAAACAAACAAAAAAAGCATTAAATCAGCTCCTGTTTTCTCCTTTCTTCCCTCCTTTCCAGATCAATAACGAGATAAAAAAGCAGGATGAGAAGCTAGTGAGACCTGCAACTGAGCAGATGATTGAGTTCAGCATCTTGATTGTTGGTGAACAGTACAGCGATGATCTGAGCGACCCAACTTCTGCAAAGCACCAGCGGCTCTCTGAACAATTCATCTCTCAGGTGATTACCTCTCCTGACTCTTTTTGTTATCTCTCCAAAGCAAAGCACACAACACTTCTGTCAGGGTTGCCTTTTCATGGGCTCTGCAGAACTATCTTAAGGCTTTTACTGCCTGAGGTAGGCTGGCAAGACCGAAAAACTAAAACGTTTGAGAAGGGACTTTTTATAAGGGCTCATTGTGATAGGCTGAGGGAGAATGGATTTAAGCTGGAAGAGGGGAGATTTAGAGTGGATAACAGAAAGAAATTCTTTACAGTGAGGGCGGTGAGACACTGGAACATGTTGCCAAGGGAGGTTGTGGGTGACTCCTCCCTGTAGGTGTTCGAGACCAGGTTGGACAAAGCCTTGAGCAACTCAGTCTAGAGGGAGGTGTCCCTGTCTGTAGCAGCTGGGTCGGAACTAGATCAAGGTCACTTGCAGCCCAAACCATTTGATGAACCTATGAATCCATGAAATATCCACCCATCATGAGAACACACCCTTCTGTCTGACATGCTGCCCTTTTTCTGTTACATTGTGTGTAGCACACCAGCCGCCAGGCACCAAATACTCTTAGTTTATTTTTCTATTTCTCATGAAATAATCTGCTATCAGTTTTGCAGGCAAAAGAAGTAAAAATATGTTTTTGGAAGGATCAGAAAATTATGCTGAAGCCATGAATGGGGACATACTCTAAACAGGACCTTTCTAAGGGACTACTCTCTCTCTTCTCCCCCATTTTTTTATTTACTTTGCCTCAGGTTAGCAAAAGAAACTAAGCTAGATGTTATTAACAAATGAAAAGCATTTCCACTTATTTTAGTCTTTTTTAAAGACCTACCAGAGCTAGCAAACTCATTCATTATTTCTACTCAGGAAAGACATTTTCTTAGATGAATTGCATGCACTCCAGTGAGGTAGTCTCTGAAATCTGGACTGACACAACAACCTTCGCTCTTCATTTCTCCCTAGCATTACCAGTGAATGGGTGCACATTTTAAATCATTCCAGACAGTTCTTAAACACTTAAATCCCTTAGGAGTGAGTGGGAATGAGCCATGGTTTACACCATTAGGCATTTACCTCAAGGAAAAGACAGATGTGTGTACATGTTACAGATGTAAACCCATACACATACATGCTTGATTTTTTAAAACTTGATTTCAAGGTAATTTAATTACGTCACAAATAAAGTTACTGCCCAACAAAATACAGATGCATATTTAAAATATGATCATACTGCTGTTGCCTGAATTTCCTCTCCCTGTTGTTTCCAATATCTTTTCTTTTTCTCTATAATTACGGTAACTTTATTACCACCATCATCTTTCTTGTGCTGGTGAGTTTGTCTTTCCTTTCTCTTGGTAGAGGAATCTAGAGTGCCATACACCAGCACATCATAACCATAGAATCATAGACTGGTTTAGGTTGAAAGTGACCTTAAAGATCATCTAGTTTATGTTTTCTTTAGCTTTGCTTCCTTCTTAGTCCCATTTAGTTGGGGTTCTCTGTTGAATCCCTTCCAATGGGACTCACCCTGTGCCAGATCCTGGACAGATGGGAAAGAGATGTACTCTTTGCTATAGCCAAAAAGCATCACCACAACTGTCACAAGTTGCTAGCATAGGCTAGACATCTCAATTTTCCTAGTTGTGTGGCCAAGCTGCAATGCCATAGTGTGTGTGGAAGAAATGTCAGATGGGACAGAGTCCACCTGGCACATGGATGTTCCACTGCTTTGATCCCTTGCCTGGTTTTCTCTGTGCTTGGATGAAGAAACTCCTGAAAAAAATACAGTCAGCAGCACTTTGATTGTTTCTCACCAGAGACAGTTTAAAAACAGGGAGATTGGTGAGAGGAAGAAGAATTTGAGGAGTAAAAAATAATCCGCAACTGACAAGGATCTTTTGGAAGGAAAAAAGAACCCTAAACCAGCATGACCAATATTCTGTTTCTGGATTTCGACTCATGTAACACAGTTGACTATTGAATTAAGCCTGAATGTGTTTGCCATTTTGCTGTTCCCACTTGTTTCTTTGGTGTAACACTGTCAAACACTTCTGAGCCCTTTGCAGAGTGAGAGCAGTGGAGATGAACCATGTTTTGCACTATGTAACATAGTCTAAGAGGTCCCTTTACCTGTGGTGACTGCAGCTCCTTTAAGTTGCTGTAATACAAAGGCAGCAAAGGGGAAAAAGGGCTCTTTAGCTTGGAGAAGAGGAAACTGAGGAGTGACCTCATTAACGTTTATAAATATGTAAAGGGTGAGTGTCAGGAGGATGGAGCCAGGCTATGCTTGGTGATGCCCAATGACAGGACAAGGGGCAAGGGGTGGGAGTTGAGGCATAAAAAGTTCCATGTGAACATGAGGAGAATTTTTTTCACAGTGAGGGTGACAGAACACTGAAACAGGCTGCCCAGGGGGGTTGTGTAGTCTCCCTCTCTGGATATATTAAAACCTCTCCTCGACGCGTTCCTATGTGATCTAGTCTAGGTGATCTTGCTCTGGCAGAGGGGTTGGACTGGATAAGCTTTCAAGGTCCCTTCCAGCCCCTGACATTCTGTGTGACTTTATGTGTGAAGACATTTTCCCAAATTCTTTTTAACCCAGAGAAGTTTGGAGGATAACAAAATCTTTTTGGACAGAAGAGTTGGTGCTGCATAAATAAGAGAAAGAATATCATCTGTTTGAATTCCACCTCCCCTTTGAATATTTCTATAGAGTTTTTTTTAACTTTGGATAGTTTTTTAATACTTCTTGTTTTTCCAATAAGGAAACAATGTCACCAAAACACTTCTTAAAGCATTTTTCCCAGATAGAACAACTTAGATACAGTTTAAGAAAATGTTAAAAATACTTCTTAATTTTTCACTGAATGAATAAGGTGCAGGAAACCTGTGTTGATTTTTTGGTTTTGTTTTTGTTTTCCCTTTGAAATAGATGAAAAATGTATTTGAAGGACTACCCGGGTATAAAAACATCCATGTCCTGGATTACAGGTAAAAAGATACTGATTCATAAGTGCTGATTGAAACTGATCATGTTTGATGATGAGATGTTCTAGCACCACACTTGGAAGAAAGTCAGGCATGTGCATGGGAGTTCTTAGGATGGATTAACCAAAGGACAAGTGTTTTCATACTTAGTACCTCGATATACAGAGGTAGCAATAGAAATACAGGACTGTATGTAAATGCAGTCATCTCTTGTTTTGCTTTTGGCATTAATCAGAGAATCTCACATGATAAACTTGCCTTGATTTTAAGAGAAGGCATTCTAATTCAATATTCTGCACTAATTCAATATTCTGCACTACAGCACAGGAAGTTCCACCTCAACATGAGGAGGAACTTCTTTACTGTAAGGGTCACAGAGCACTGCAACAGGCTTCCCAGAGAGGTTGTGGAGTATCCTTCTCTGGAGACTTTCAAGACCCATCTGGATGTGTTTCTGTGTGACCTACCCTAGATTATGGTCCTGCTCTGGCAGGGGGGTTGGACTCAATGATCTCCAGAGGTCTCTTCCAACTCCTAACATCCTGTGATCCTGTGATTCTACCCTAAAATTACAAGGGGTCTTTTCTAATTTAAATTCAGTATCTGATACATTATGTCTACTGTTGACATGTCCTAGTATTAAACAGAGAAGAACATCAAAATATTTTTGAAAAAATGTGTTGTGTTTAATTTTTTTTTTCAACTTCTTGATGTTCATTTGGGGTGTCTCTAAATGTTGGCATTTGAGATGCTTCTTCCCTTGATCAAAACAGAAATGGATGAATAGTTCTGATACAATAATGTTTTCACTCTATTTCCCTAGATATTTCCTTTAAAGACTAGTTTTCTCAAGACAATTTGTGCTTTGGAATGATATTTTAAGTTAATTTGGGGAATGAGAGCTTCCTATATATTATTCATCTAATGTCTGATGTCTGAATTTTGGGGTACATGGATCACAAATTATGATTTTCCTCCAGTGAGCTGGATAGAACTTTCAGAAGCTATTGAGACTGTTCATAAATTTCTTAGCATTTATTAGCTGGAATATTCTAGTTATACATGTAACAGCTATACTGAGGAAGGTTTTATGGTTGGAATCAGACTGTGTGAAATATCTCAGTTCAATAAAACCAGAACAATTTGTTATCAGGCAGAAGAACTATGCAGCTTATAACTCTTTGCTGTATTTCTTCTCAAATTTGTGTGCCCTGTAGAATACAACTGCAAAAGTGTTAAAGTTAGAAGACAAAGAACATTATGAGATTGATGTAACAGATTTTGTTATTGTGTTTTGTTCTGTTTCTATCTTCAGCTCTCCTGAGGATGACAGGTAAAGACAACTATTTAATAGATATTATCATAATACTGATAGAAAAAAAAACATGTTTAGCTGGAGGACACTGTTTTGAGGATTTGTAGTTTTGGCTCCAGAGCAAGATAATTATCCAGTATAAATATGTTATGGAGGAGTTATACCAGAAACTGCAAGTGACTGGTCTGTTTTGAGTACAGATAAACCTAACTGACTTTAAAAAAAACTACTAGGGGAAAATCTTCCTCACCACAACACAAGTCAGATATTGGGCTAATGAATATATGAGTCTCTTTTGTGAAGAAAACAAAATTCCTTAAAGAGAACTGAGGATCTTTCTATTTTGCAGCAAAGTATTGACTAGATACAGGTTGATTATTATTAAAGAAATGAAAGGAGGTAAGAAAACCATAGTTTTCCAGCAAATGCAGCTGGACTAGCTACTTCAAAGGTGCTGCACATCTTAGCAGTAGTTTTATAAACATTCTTGAGCAGAAGATGAGATCAGTCTGGGCTTGTTTTCTGTCAGACGTATGCAGGTTAAGCATGCAAAGTTTTGCTCCTTTAGTATTTTAAGAACTTTACAAGACCAAAAATGAATTGCAGCCTTTAATTTACTCCAGGTAGTATTCTTTTTAGTGTGTTTCTCAGGAAAGGTATTAAGCAGTTTCCACAAACAGTTTTACAGAGAATGAGCATTTTAATTTTAGAAAATAGCTTAGAAAACACAAATTGCACAAACAGTAGTGTCTTAAAGCCATCCTCTACAACTCTGTATTTCTGCAGGCTGAGATGCATGCAGCTATTCAAAAAGGCTAAGTTCCAACCACCAGATGTTTTAGCTCTTTGCAGACAGATAATAGTGTAGCAGTTATTATTTAGGAATTACTAACCAGAAGTGACAGCACAGTTGTATTAAGTACAACTTAGTGCTCCTCCTTTTGAGGAGCACACTGTATTCCATCTTTGCTGTGTCTTTTCACCACTGCTATCCTTTTTTATTTCCTCTTCTCAGAGTTTGTGCCTGCAGTGAGCCTGTGATGGACTCACCTCAATGGCAGAGCCAGCAGCAAAACTCCAGCAGGCTTCTGGTTTTAGTCAGTGTGTTTGGTGATTATGTCTCTGGATCTGGGGCTTTAGAGACTGCTCTAAACAAAGCCACTACTGTAGCAATCCAGTCCAACTCTGTGGAATGAGGAAAACCTGTCTTCGGAGCAGATTTTTCTAACACTTCATAGCTTATTTAATTTTCTTGCTGTGTCCTGTATAAACCAAAATAGGGTTTCTAAAGCTCTCTTGCGCTTCTGCCCAGTGTATGGTAAATCTGATTGATGTCTATTCAGTCATGTGAGAGAAGACATCCAGATGTACACAGGAAAAGAAAATTAAGAGACTGGAGGAGATTTAACACACACACACAACTCAACTAAATTGTACAAAGACACAAATCTTAGTTAAAGAATAAATTACCAAATGAGTCTAGAAAAATATTCCCAATTATAAACTGTATTAAATACCATTTAATTGTTATTAAAAGTATTATTTCAAACAGATTGACACTGCACAGTGACAGTGATATGGACTCCCTCTTGCTACTGTAGATTGCTACTATATACAGTCTGGTTTTCCTGCTTCTTTTCATACCCCAGAGCTATTCCCATCTTTGGCATGATCTTAAAATCATCACTCACACTAAAATCATCACTCACACTACTGTGTACTGGTGGATCTGTTCATAATGCTGGCAGAAAGTCAATGTTTTGGTCAGCTTGTGGTATGTCTGCCGTTCACTAACAGAAACACAAAGCTGTGACCAGACCAGATACCAGGTTCTAGTGGTCTTTCTCTTGATAACTTTGCAGTGGTGGAAAGCAAAGGCAGGGAGACACAAGGGTTTAGATTGGATATTAGGAAAAATTTCTTTGCTGCAAGAGTGGTCAGGCATTGGAACAGACTGCCCAGGGAGGAGTCATGATCCCTGGAGGTGTTCAAGAAACTCATGGACACGACATTTTGGAACATGGTTAATGGCCATGGTGGTGTTAGGTCAATGGTTGGACTTGCTGATCTTAGAAATCTTTTCCAATCAAAACAGTTCTGTGATTTTATAAAAATAGTTAAATTATTTTTATACATACATACATAAACATACACATACATATACATACACACACATACATATATATATATATATATATGTTAATACTTTAAATGATTCTTGGGGGGAAAAATGGTGCTTGCTATATATTGGAAAACCTGAAATCTTTCACCTTTGTTGTCTTTCTTTTTGTATAACTGAAGTGGAGTGGAAGCTCACTATGCTGTTACATTTGATGGAAAAGCCATCAGCAATACCACCTGGGACTTGATTAACCTTCATTCGAACAAGGTGGAGGACAACTCCTTTATGGGCATAGAGGACAATCCAACAGTTGTGTACACTATCAGTGATTTCCGAGATTACATTGCTGAAATCCTCCAGAAAAATGCCTTGCTTGATAACATTTCCTTGTCTTTAGATGTTAACTCCCTTCAGCTTACAAATGGTGAGTATTAATTACGATGCCATAATTAATATTGGTGGTGAGACACATATCCAGAGTTTTGTATAATCAGTCTCAGATGAGTGAGTTATTCAGTTATTCAGCTGCCCTCTGAATAATTTAAAAAAAAAAAAAAAAAAAGCAAGGAAAAAAACAACAACAAAAAGAATTGTGGTGTTGCTTATTTCGCTCTGATCTTAACCAGGCCAAGTTCAACAAGTCCTTAGCAGTAGTATCCCAGTCTTAATACATTAGATTATCATTTATTATCTTTCTATTTTTCTGGGGTTTTGTTGGTTTTTTTTTTTTTGTTTGTTTTTTGTTGTTTTTTTTTCCCCTTTTCCTTTGACAAAGAGGTTTATGATATGCAATTTCAGGAACATTTCCAAAATTTAACAGGAATAGAAGAGGGAATATGGTTCACATGATGCATGTTGCACCAAGATGATGTTAATCTTAGTAGAGCTGTGTTGACCTTGAGCAGCACAAAGGAAATTTCCTAGCATTACCCTGCTAGAGGTGGTGGAGAAGTTCTGTCCATCCTCTGTTCTCATCTTTCCACTGTAGTTCCTGCCACCAGTCTAGGGGCATTTCCAGAAACAAAAATCTCTCTGACAAATGTTTTGAAAAGAGTTAGGTAATGGTTGGACTTGATGATCTTAAAAGGTCTCTTCCAACCATAGTGGTTCTGTCACAAATCTGACGTGAGGGAGGGATTTTCAGCAAATCTTGCAAAACAACTTCCTCACACTGCTGCTACAGCCTTCAGATCCCAAGTATTTCTATTTCCACAGTGAAAGAAATACTACATTCTACACTAGAAGATCCATCCTGGATTACTGAGCACCCAGTTGTGCTGGAGCGCCCAGAGTTCGATGTAAGTATGGTTCTGAGTGCTGGCCTTTGGGCACATTTTAACAACTTAACTCAGAAAGGTGGAATTGCAGCCAGCACCCAGAGCTTCTCTATCCTGTTCATGCAGAATAAGGAGTAATGAAGGTCCATCTTACAATGGAGGGAGGAAAACCTCTGTTGAAATCTGTCATCTGAGAATTTGATATCTGTTACACAACAGTTCTCTGTGATGATCTTCTGTCAGACAGTAGTACTGTGTTCCTGTCTGCACAGCCAGGCCTGGCTTCTTAGGCTTCCTTTGTCTGCTTTTGCTTCACTGCTTTTTAGACAGTAAATTGTTCTAAAGGCATGGTTCTTCCCATAACACTCTCACTGGAAAGCAAGATATAGATTTAAACCCTCTTCTATCTGTCTGCTAGAAGATATAAAATATTTCATCTACTCCTTCATCTACTGCTTTTGCTGAAAGTCCTCAGTTCAGTTTTAAAATTATATCTATCCACTTAATGCCACCAAAGGAAACACAGGAAAATAATGTTATTTTAAAATTAATTTATTTATCTATTAACCCTTGAAATTGTAGTGATTTCCTTTGATTACCTCTGAAACAACATGAAGTTCCCCATTGGACAGGAGACTTGCTGTCTTTACCTATGTATGTACAATATAAAGGGGCTTGAAGCAGATTAGGTGGCAGCAGCACCAAGATCAAGTCAGTTTTGCTGACAGCAAGAACCTCTGAATGATGGAGCATTGCCTGGGCTTAAGGATTTATCCAGTAGGTTTCTACTCTGCATTCTGTTGTGTAACATAGTGGTGCCTTCCAACAAGATGTTGAGGTACTGGAACATGTCCAGAGAAGGGCAACAAAGCTGGTGAGGAGCCTGGAGCACAGCCCTGTGAGGTGAAGCTGAGGGAACTGGGGTTGTTTAGCTTGGAAAAGAGGAGGCTCAGGGGTGACCTCATTGATGTCTACAACTACCTGCAAGGAGGCTGTAGCCAGGTGGGGGCTGGTCTCTTCTTCCAGGCAACCAGCAACAGAATGAGGGGACACAGTCTCAAGTTGTGCCAGAGGAGGTCTAGGCTGGATGTTAGGGGGAAGCTCTTCACAGAGAGAGTGATTGGCATTGGAATGGGTTGCCCAGGGAGGTGATGGAGTCACCATCCCTGGAGGTGTTCAAGAAAAGACTGGATGAGGCGTTTAGTGCCATGGTCTAGTTGATTGGCTAGGGCTGAGTGATAGGTTGGACTGGATGATCTTGGAGGTCTCTTCCAACCTGGTTGATTCTAAGAAATGAGCTCAGTTTGTACCACAAAATCTAAGTCCACCTTTGCTTTGTGGTACATTTTCACTAAGTTCATTATGATATTGATATAAAGGTGTGAACACAGACACATTAAATTTCAGGCCAATTTCTGAAATTTTGTGGAAAGAAAAGTCATAGTTGCTTCACAGAACCCCAGTATTCTTGTTGGAATGATCACAGGTATAATACCCCTAATTTCATGCCAGTTTCCCCTGAGCTTTGAAAAAATAATCATTGATGTCTAAAGTGCAAATTCATGTGAAATTGTCATAAATGGCTTAAAAACAAGGTGTGCATAAACATTAAGTTAACTCTCAGGAAAGGACCTTCTCTTTACTAGAGCTATTGAGATTGAAATGTTGCAGATGTTTATTTTAGTTAAGACAAAGAATTATGCCATTATTACTTTCTGTCTGTGGATATTCCAACAGAGGTGCAGGCAAGGATGTTTTAGAGTAGAGGTAGCTTTGCAATTACAAGTTTTAAATCAGTTTTAGGGAATAGTATGTATAAAAAAAAACCTGTAGGAGTTACTTTCTTGTAATCAGGAATTCTGATTAATAATATCATCTATGTCTTCAGTCAAAAACTCAAATTTTTTAAAAGATACTGAGTATATCCAAGCCCCATCTGTATGCAGTCTGCACTACACAAATACGTTTCAGAAAGTCGTAAGCACACTTAGAAAAAGAGGCTGAAATGATTTGTCAGCTCCTTCCGCAGATAGCAAACTTGTATGGCTCAAGTAGACACTGCTAAAACTGTTACCTCTGAAAAATTATTTTGCTATTATTTTTCTTATCTGAGAATAATTTGGATTTGTACTATCACACTGACATATATACACTCTTCACATACTGTGGGACTATCATGGCTTCACCGTCTAATTGCTAGCATATGGAGCCAACTAATCATTAATTTTTCTCTTTTGAGTTTTATGACATCTTAAAGTGAAGGAAAAAAAAGCAAGTCTAGTTTTGGAAAAGTGTGTTTTCTTATTATTTCTATTGAGTTGTAACAGGTAGAATACTCTGGTTTGCAGAATACAATGCCTTTCTGGCAGCAGCAAATGGAAAATCAGGGAGGAGGGTCTATGTTTGTAGTCATCTGTCATATTTGTAAGCCCTTCAAAAGACATTAGTGAAAACCAGAGCTTGCCAACATGATATTAAATTTGTTAATATAATATATTGCACTGTAACAAGAGTTGTTGAATAATGTTAGTTGTCATGGGAACATCTGTCCACATTCAAATAAATGATGAAGTGCAATCTCTGGCAACTAAATGCTCACATTAAAAAAGAAAAAAAAAAAAAAGAAAGAAAAGTATTGAGAAGCTCTTGCTGGTAATCCTTATTCATTCTTTATGGAATTTATATATGTAATTTGTTTCTAATTTTGCACAGTAACTTTTTATTTTTTACAGCCTTATTTATAGTGGTCAATTTCGCCAAAATTGCTGGGGCACATGTCTAGATGGGATTTATACTTTTCAACTGATTGTTACCATAGAAATTAAAAATGGGAGGAGACTTTGGTGGCATAAATGGCTATAAAAATGTGATCGATACAGGTAGACAATGTACTAATAATACTTTAACTGATTTGTTTTGAAAAGTCTTCAAACACATTTTGAATGAAGTCAAAAATTTAATTCACCTACATTTCAACCAGGAGTAAAAAGTTAAATATTTAAGCTTGAGTTTTCCTCAACTCAAGGAGGATGAGACTGGAATGGTGAGCTACAGAAATAGTATCAAATAGTATCATAGAATCATAGAATTGTTTTGCTTGGAAAGGACCTCTAAGATGGTTGAGTTCAACCACTGATCTAACACACCATGACCATTAAGCCATGTCCTGAAGTGCCACGTCCACACATTTCTTGAACACCTCCAGGGACAGTGACTCCACCACCTCCCTTGGCATTCTGTTTCAACACCTGACCACTCTTGCAGGAAAGAAATACTTCCTAATCTCCAACCTAAACCTCAGCTGGCACAATTTCAGGCCATTTCCTCCTGTCCAGTCACTTGATGCTAGGGAGAACAGACTGAAACCCACCCCACTCCAGTTGCCTTTCAAGGAGTTCCAGAGAGCAATGAGGTCTTCCTTCTGCCTCCTCCAGACTAAACAACCTCAGTTCCCTCAGCAGCTCCTCAATAGACTTGTTCTCCAGACCCTTCACCAGCTTCGTTGCCCTTCTCTGGACATGCTTCAGCATCTCATTTTCCTTCTTGTAATGGGGGACCCAAACTGAACTCTGTATTCAAAGCGCGACCCCATTGCAGAAACCTGTGACCACTGCCCACTTAACTTCACTACTCATGATCAGCAAGTGGTTAGTTCTTAGTAAATTGCTTCCTGAAATTGGCAGTTTTTCATACCCCAGTGTTTTTTTCATTTGTTTATAGCAGACTGTTGCACATCATCGATATGTAGGCAAGTATCCATGTGAAACACTGATCCCTGAGTCAGGTCATTTTTGTAGCCTTGGCCAAATAACAATCTCTTCATTGTATTTTCCCGATATGATTACCTCATGAAACATCATGGTAGTAGACTAATATTTAAAGATGAGTGAGCTAAAAACTAAATATTGTGCTAAACCAAATTATTGGGGTATGGAGTAGTAAGCAAGTGATGTGCAAACTGGAGACTTAAAAACATATTTAAAAAAAATATGTTTCAAACAATTTGCAAGTGCATTGTGCTTAGGCTTTGTTGTTCATCAGTACTGCTGATAGTCTTCCCTTCCCTTCCCTTCCCTTCCCTTCCCCTCCCCCCCCTTTCCGTTCCTGCCTCTCCCCCCGTCCGC
>WBNM01010467.1:43305-84314 GCA_013399055.1 Ramphastos sulfuratus | reverse complement strand
CCCTTCCCTGCCCTGCCCTGCCCTGCCCTGCCCTGCCCTGCCCTGCCCTGCCCTTCTTCTCTACACAGGCATCTCAGCTTTGAGACTAAATCTATTCCACATTCTAAATGCTCTTCTTCATATGATGGTCTTTGTTTCCCTCCTGAGTTCTCATACCCAGAAACTAAAAGACAATAAATTACCTCAGGGTCATTTATTATATATTGGAGTTCAGTTTCCAGACTGTTTTATATATCTTAGTAATTACAGTATTACAATTACCGTATATTATGTAGCTGGTGAGCAATAGCTGTTCAGAGCTGTTCCTGCTTTAGGAAGACAGGTAGTACTGTGTACATTTATATTTGATTAACTGGAAATGAACAGCTCCAATTTTTCAGTAAAGAAAAGCAGATGGGGTGTCTATAGATGGTAAATGATCTCAAAGGTCTCTTCCAGTCTCAATGGTTCTGTAATTCCCTTTTTTAGTGGACATAAGCAGACACATGAAATGTATGCACATTGCAGATAACTGCTAAAGGGTATCTGTGTGCCAGTCCTCCCAGTTTACTCCCTCCTGCTGCGACACATTACTTTCTCAAAGAGGCAGGGGTAGATTTTGCTGTTGAATGCTGTTAGCACCCTTGACAGGGTCAGCCAGTGCTTCCTCTGTAATAGTGGAAATATTAATAGCAGGTTTATGTTCCAGGACAGCACCTTTTTAGCCGAACGGCCTTCAGCAGATGAATCAACTGTCAGCAATACCTTGCCCTTTGATTTCGCCAAACCAGATTCCACTTCGGATAGCGAACAGGACAATGACAATGAAATCTGGCCAAGACCAGAAAATCTGGACTCTCAGGCCAGTTTGGCACCTGAAGCTCCGCTATCCTCAGAGGCTGACATCACTTCTCTGCCTGATGGTCTGAATTTAGAGGATGGGAATCAGACTCCTCATCCAGTCACTGCGCCAGTGCTAGGGTGGGACTCCACAGACTCTCTGGAATGGTTTTCAGCCCCTAATTCTTTAGATGGTAAGTTAATGCCTTTGGCTGAGGTTTAAATGTGGCTGCCAATGTTTCCTGATACTACTCACCAGAAGTGCAGAGATCACCAAAATGGCTTTTCAGAAAGGTCTATCTCTTTCTCTGACAGTGTTTACCTTTCCCATGGGTATGTATCCAAGAGCAATACGCTGAGGTAAAATGCTAGTAACAGCTAATGGTGCCTGTTCATCCCTCCAGGAAATGGTGTGCACCATGGTACTTGTTTAAGGGCATACAAGCATTTTTGTGTCTTGACTTGGCCCATAGATTCTCTGAATGAAAATTGGGAGAGGTCAGCAGGGGTCCTTCTGCCTTTGGCATACAAAAGCCAGGGAAACATGCTGAGTGCAGATCTACGGACAACAAAATTAATGTAATTTGACATTTTTTATTCCAAACAACAACAACTAATTGGAAATGTATTTTTATTTTTTCATGTCTGAAGATACTGGGCTATCTGAAGACCTTTTGCCTTTAAGTCCTCCTCACCTCGTGCCTGAAGAACTCCCATCTACAGATGATTATGAAGTTCCTCTGCTTTCTGCACCAACAGTGGCCTCTTCATCAGACATAGAGACTGATATAAAAGAAACAGTATCTGCTGAGAAGGAAGAAATAATGCAAGGTAGTCCTGTGGGCAGTAAAGATGTAGACTCTGTGTTGTACCAGCCTGTGGAAGAACTTCCTTTTTCTTTAGGAGAACACCCTATGGAAGATGAAAATGATATATATCTTGGAGATAGAGTTATATATGATGATGGGTCTGGTTCAGCTTTTGATGGTTCAGGGAAAGAAACAGAATCAAGTATTTGGCCTTGGGAAGAAGCAACACTGGAACCAGTTTTCTACCCTGGTTCTGATAGCTGGCTTGAAGATGACAATGAGTCTTTGTTAATGAGACCTGATGATATACCTGAAGGCATGATCTTAGACTATATTCTTAACTCTGGGAATAAATTAGATGATGAACCTTCCGAAGATGAGAATGAAGGTATGGACAATATGAAAGAAGATTTCCTTGATGAGTCTGAAATATTTGTCTTTCCAGAGACTGCAACTCAGCAAGTACCTCTACTGCAGACAGAAGAGTTGTCATCTGTGGGACCATCTACACAGACACAAACCTTGGGCACATATGATTCTTCTTCTGTTAAATCATCCTCAGTTTTGGAGCCTTCAGAGGACCATTCCTTTGTAGACATGCCGACTGGACAGGTCCCTGTCTCACCGCACGATACAGGTCTGTCTGTGGAAGATGGTCTCCTTACACCTACAGAAACTGTCAGTATGGAGCAACCTGAAGAGTCCAGCATAGGCCAGGACATCATTGAACAACAATATGAAGACAGGGAAATGGTAGAAGAACTAGTCACAGTGGAGCAATCAGGTGTAACAGAAGCTGCTACAACAGGCCAGTTGGACACTGTCTCTTCAGAAACTATTCTGACTACATATCCTTCCATGGTATACCCAGATACCTACACAGTAAGCGCTGATGCTTTCACAGAAGAGCTGGCAGGCCAAGACACTACTGGATCAGCAGTGACAGCTGCCACTCACCCTTCTGTAACAGATCAGACTGATGTTCTAGAGAGCTTTACTGGACAGGGTGCTACAGACCGTGACATGCATGTTTCTATGAGCTTCAGCACCATTGAGCTTCTGTCCCATCTCCCTCCTGTGACTACCTCAACAAAGCTGGAAGATGAAACAACCCAAGTCCTGGATGTTTCAGTGGACCTGGGTCATATGAGTACTGTCCTCTTTTCTCCTGATCTGACCGAGGAGGGAAAGACTGTGACTAAAACTCATGTGGAGCTAACAACTCGTGTCCAGTCCACAGAGATGGCCAGTGTGGCTTGGGCCACCCATGAAAATCGCAGCAGTACTCCTGTCCCATCGCGTTCTCTAGTTGTGTTTTTCAGTCTTCGAGTCACCAACATGATGTTTTCAGAGGACCTGTTTAATAAGAACTCCCCTGAATATAAAGCATTAGAGCAGCGGTTCTTGGAGCTGGTAAGAATCACTTCTGTGGAAAAAGGCCTGGGACTCCTAGTGGACAATAGGATGACCATGGGCCAGCAACGTGCCAAGAAGGCCAATAGTATTCTGGGATGCACCAAGGAGAGTGTGGGCAGCAGGTTGAGGGAATTTCTTCTCTCCCTCTTCTCACCTGGAGAGACCACACGTGGAGTACTGTGTCCAGTACTGGGCTCTCCAGTTCAAGGAGCACAGGGAACTGCTTGAGAGGGTACAGAAAAGGGCTACAAAGATGGTTAGGGGACTAGAACATCTCTCTTATGAAGAAAGACTGAGGGGCTTGGGGATTTTTAGCCTGAAGAAGACAGAGAGGGGTTCTGATCAATATTTACAAATACTTAAAGGGCAGATGTCAGGAGGATGGAACCAGTCTTTTTTCAGTGTTGCCCAATGATAGAACAAGAGGTAATGGGCACAACTTGGTCATAGGAAGTTCCACCTAAACATGAGGGTGGTGGAGCAGTGGAACAGGCTGTCCTAAGAGGTAGTGGAGTCTCCATTTCTGGAGTCATTCAAAGCCCACCTGGACACCATTGCAATCTGCTCTAGTTAAGCCTGCTTTGGTATTTGGATAAAATAATTCAGATCCCTGCTACCTGATGCAACTGGCTTGAGCAAAGGTTCAAAAATTCAGCTTTCCTGTCATGTCTGCTGTGTTTCAGCTGGTGCCCTACCTTCAGTCAAACCTGACAGGCTTTCAGAACCTGGAAATTCTGAACTTCAGAAATGGCAGCATTGTGGTGAACAGTCGGATGAAGTTTGCCAAACCTGTGCCTCGGAACGTGACCAATGCTGTGTACATGATCCTGGAAGACTTCTGCAACACTGCCTATCACACCATGAACCTGGCCATAGATAAATACTCCCTGGATGTGGAATCAGGTAAGGATGGCAGGGGAATGCAGTTTGAAGCAAGGGATTTAAAGCAACTCAAGCTTTAAGAATTTAGTGAGGAACCCAGCAGTTCAGAAACTGCACACTGCTCATCACAGGCTTTGCTTTAAAAATAAACAAAAAAGCAAACAGAAAAGAAAACAAAACTTTTTTTCCACAGATTTCAAAGAAACAGAGAAAAAGCAGGGTAGATTTAGATTTGCCCTTAGGGAGAGTTCTTTCATACAAGGGTGAATAGACACTGGAACAGGTTGCCCAGAGAAGTTGTGGATGCCTTATCCCTGGAAGTGTTTAAGACCTGGATGGTTGGAGGAACCTGATCTAGTGGGAGATGTCCCTGCCTATGGCATGGGGAATTGGAACTAGATGATCTTTAAGGTCCCTTCCAACTCAAGCCATCCTATGATTTTACTCATTTGCAAAATATAGTTCCAGCAGACCAGTAAGAAAAATAACACTTTATAGTTGCTTTTTTGATTGGCTTGTCGGGTGGTCTTAGCCATACCATTGGCATGCACTGTGCAGCAGAGCAGCAACACTTTCTTGCACTGCATCACTTTAGCAGAAACTTTTGTTACTTGGCAAAGATGTGTGATGGATTTTTGCAGAAAAGGAAATGGCAGCAGATTGCCAGGGCTTTGCCTCAGTTAATGTTCTCCTCTCTCATTAGTATTTACTGCTGTATGTTCTCAGGTGAGCAAGCAGATCCTTGCAAGTTCCAGGCCTGCAATGAGTTCTCTGAATGCATAGTAAATCGCTGGAGTGGGGAAGCAGAGTGTGTCTGCAATCCTGGCTACCTAAGCATTGATGGGCTGCCCTGCAACAGCATCTGCGACTTGCAACCAAACTTCTGCCTGAATGACGGCAAGTGCGACATCAGCCCTGGGCAAGGCGCCATCTGTAGGTAGGTCACCCTGAAACACCTTTTTGTTTCTTCGGCTTTTCTTTCTTTGTCTCTCCTTTCTTTCTCTCTTTTTTTTCTCTTCTCTCTCTTTCTCTCTCTCTCTCTTGTTTCTCTTTCTCTCTCCTTCTCTCTCTCTTCCTTCCTTTTTGACAAAATATCTTTCCATGTCCAGCCACTTTATTTACATGTAGCATCCTACAAGATCTGTGCAAAATTCCATAAGATAACATGAGAGACAATAATTTCCTTAAGTTAGTTTAACTTAAGGAAATGATGGTAATGGAACATATGCAGTTGTTTGAATCATATTTCTTGACCTTTGGGCACAGAACTTATGTCAAGGGGATTTATTTCTCCTTTAGCCAAGTGTTAGGTAATGTTATATAAAGCACATAAGAGTTAACTCCATCACAAAAATTTATATCTGTAATGTACATCCACTTATTAAAAATTTATTACAAATAGTACTCTCAGTTAAGTAAGGGTCATAGAAGTAAATCATTGGCCATTTATCAGAAATCATGTGTGGTTCACAAAAAGATTGAGGTGATTGAAACCCCATCCCTGGAGGCGTTTAAAAGATTCAGAGATGTGGTGCTGAGGGACAGGATTTAACACCATACTTGGTAGGGTGGGATAATGGTTGATGATCTTAAAAGTCTTTTCCAATCTAAATGGTTCTATGATTCAATTATATTACTTCAGGTGTGAGTTAGAGTGTTTGTTTGGTTTTGTTTGTTTGTTTTTGTGGGTTGTCTTTTTGTGTGTGTGTGTTTGGTTTGTTTTTTTAAAAAAAGCTTACCTTGAACATCCCTAAAGAGAATCTTAGAGTCCTAGCAATTAACAGGAGAATTGAAAAAGTTTTTAAAGTTACAAAAATGGGTACTACCACAGATGTACCCATGTTATTGTATTTCTATAATAATGTTAATTGGAACCAGATGAATGTCTCAACTCAAGCATGCTCTGAACAGTAGTTATTAAAAACTCCTCCAAAAAAATTAAAGTATTGCTTACTACTTTCAAAAACCGTTTCAGGTATTGATGTTAGAAGGCTTAATTACCAATATTTGTTATTAACCAGGTTCATTGCTTTGAGTGGTTCTACTAACCTTACAACTTCTTAAATTTTAATAGCAAGCAATCCCAAACACACAAAATACAAATATATTATTTTCTCTGGTACACTTAAAGTGAGTGAGACCAGCAAAGTGAGAACAGCAAAGTTCTCATGTTCAACACCACAGCAAGACAGAAATACTGAATGGTGCTTTGGGCAACTGTTGCAAAGATACAACCTTGGACACTTTTTTTTTCTAGTTATTTATTTTGTGTATTGTTGTAACTCATGGCATAGTGAACTCTACAATGGTTAATATTCTGCTTGTTTAACACAACTTCATTTGTATTTACCTTATAAGGTGATTAAAACAACTGCTTTCTTTGACATGTCATCTGCAAGGTTCAATTGAGGTGTAGCTTTTGCTTAGACTAAACACTACAGGATCACAGAATTTTAGGGGCTGGAAGGGACCTCAAAAGATCATCTAATCCAACCCCCCTGCAGAGCAGGATCACCTATACCAGATCACACAGGAACGCATCCAGACAGGTCTTAAATATCTCCAGGATACTCTAATTTTTAAAACCACAGGCTTTTTCCACCATACACAGTATCTTTTTTTTTTTTTTTAAGTTTACCTGTCTTCACTCGATTCAATATTTGGGGGGTTGTTCATTATGGAGAGGAGAAAGGTCTTGTGAGACTTTATTGTAGCCTTTCAATACTAAAAGGGGGCCTATAAGAAGGATGGGGACAGCCTTTTTAGCAGGGCCTCTTACAACAGGATAAGGGTTGACGGTTTTAAACTAAGAGAGGATAGATTCAGAGTAGCTGCAAGGGAGAAAGTTTTTACAATGAGGGTGGTGGAACACTGGAACAGGTTGTCCAGAGAAGGATAGATGCCCTGTCCTGGAAACACTCAAGGTCAGGTTGGATGGCGTCTGAGAAAACTGATCTGGTTCAAGACTGCCCTGCTCTGTGGGGTGCTGGACAGTATGGCCCTCAAAGGTTCCTTCCAATCCAAAGCACTCTATGATTCTGTATCAAAAAGGTTGCTCACCTGTTCTTGACAACTACCTCTCAGATACTTAGAGATATGAATAAGAACCCATCTCAGCCTTCTCTTCTGAAGACTAAACAGCCTCAGTTCTCTCAGCCTTTCTTCATAGGAGGCATGTTCTAGTCCCTTAATCATCCTTGCAGCTTTTTTGGACTGTCTCCAGTAGATCCCTTTCTTGAATTGAGGCATCCAGAATTGGATACAATATTCCAGGCGTGGTCTCTCCAGGGCAGAGTAGAAGGAGAGAAGAATCTGCCTAGACCCACTGGACACACTTTTCTTGATGAACCCGAGGATA
This sequence comes from Ramphastos sulfuratus, assembly GCA_013399055.1. NCBI lineage: Eukaryota > Metazoa > Chordata > Aves > Piciformes > Ramphastidae > Ramphastos > Ramphastos sulfuratus. The sequence goes on along the minus strand of WBNM01010467.1, from coordinate 77,030 downwards.
CCACTTGCCCTCTTGTCCACAAGTTTGTCCTTGAACATATGAATGTATTCATTGAGGTGACTTACGTGAGACCAGGTCATAGCAAGAAGTTAAATGAACCAGAGCTTTTACTGATGCTTAATTTCCCTGTCTTTCCTTGTTGCAGGTGTCGTGTGGGAGAGAACTGGTGGTACAGAGGGGAGCACTGTGAAGAATACGTGTCTGAACCACTGGTTGTAGGTATTGCAATTGCTTCTGTGGCAGGATTCCTTCTTGTGGCATCTGCTGTCATCTTCTTCTTGGCCAGGACCCTTCGAGACCAGTACACAAAGAGTGACACTGAGGAGTCACAGGGGTAAGTGACACCATCTCATATTTAAACCACATCTGCTACAATAAGGATAATTCTGTCACATAGTCGACAAGCAACAGTATGTCCAGGTGTCTCCAAATGCCAGGCTTCCTAAACCTATCTGCTGCCCTTTCAGGCTGCAGAGAAGCTGACAGTTTGTTTATTGCTCCCCCAGGCAGGGTGACAGCCTCTCATCCATTGAGAATGCAGTTAAATACAACCCCATGTATGAAAGTGATACGACTGGCTACAGCCATTATTACCGGAGATACCCTCAGCTAACGTCCTACAGTTCTACCAGTGCAGAGACATCCACTGACTACAGCAGTGAAGAGATCAGGCACATTTATGAAAACAGTGAGCTTACTAAGGAGGTAAATGACCTTGTTTTCACAGTGGCATGGAAAAGATCATGTGAACAATAACCTCATTCAACACTTGTAACCTGAGAGGTGGGCCCAGTCTTCCTCCAGCACCTATGCTCTAGATTAACAAGTTGCAATTACGGCTGATGCAACTATTTAAGAGAAGAAAGGTTTTCTTTCCATGCTTGCTATTAGGTGTAGAGAAAGGAAGGGGTGTGTTCTGACCAGCAATGAATTTCACATGATTTGTCCAGCACTAGAGCACCCAACATAAGGATATGGATCTGTTGGAGAAGGTCCAGAGGAGGGTCACAAATATGATCAGATGGGTGGAGTGTCTCTTCTACTAGGACAGGTTGAAGGAGCTGGTTCTGTTCAGCCTGGAGATGAGAAGACTCCAAGGAGACATTATAGTGACCTTCCAGTACCTGAAGGGGCCTATTAGAAAGTTGGAGAGGCACATTTTATAAGGGCATGTTCTGATAGGACAAGGGGTGATGGTTTGAAACTAAAGCAGGGTAGGTTTAGATTGGACATTAGGAAGAAATTCTTTACTGTGAGGGTGGTGAGACACTGGAATGGGTTGCCCAGAGAAGCTGTATCTGCCTCATCCCCAGAAATGTTTAAGACCAGGCTGGGTGAGGGTTTGAGCAAGTTCAAAGTGGGAGGTGCCCCTGCCCATGGCAGGATTTGGAAGTAAATGATCTTTAAGATCCTTTCCAACTCAATTCCTTCTATGATTCCATGATAAAGGAGCTGACTCCTCTACTCAATTCCTAGCATTCCTATTACAAACATAACCTCCTGGGAAAAATTATTCATTTCTAAATGAACAAATCCTGACAACAACTTCACAGGATTTGAAGAGGTTTGTCTGTGCTGCTCAAAGCATCCTTTTGGTTTTAATGCCATCTACCTGATGTAAGAGTAGTGTAGAAAACCTGGTGCATTCAGATCCTTTTACAGAGTTTTTGCCTTTTTAAAATGAAGTTTAGGTTTCCCCCCCTAACTTACAAGTTAGATCACATCCATCTCCTTTCTTCCTGTCTACACAGTATCCAGGGTTTATTCTAGAAGGCTGATGACAAGGTATTTATATCCAGAACTTAACCACAGATCTGTGAGAAGTGTCATTCCAGCCTATAGCTGGGCTCATAGGCAAAGTGTCTATGAGAGAGAAATGGTTTTATTAAAGCTTGTTGAAATTACACACTCTATCCAAACTGTGAATGTGATTTAAAAGTGAAGTATTAAAAGTAAAGTATTACTGGATTCTAAGGAAGTTCATCATTAAAAAAAAAAAAAAAAAAAAAGAGCCTCAAGAAGAATTTTAGTATTGGAGTACCTGATTTCAGGCTCTGCTTCTTGAAATAGCAAAGGATAGGAGTTACATTTTCCAAAGAAAAACAGATATAGCCATTTCAGTAGTATTCTCATTTCTATTATGTACTTAAAATTGTGTTTGTTATATTCTAGGAGATTCAGGACAGAATTCGAATTATAGAGCTCTACGCTAAAGACCGTCAGTTTGCAGAGTTTGTTAGGCAGCACCAAATGTGAGTAAAATGTCTTCTTTGGATAACTAACTTCATGGATGTCTTCTCTTGTGGCCTTTGTTTCACTATTTTTCATGTAAAGTGTTAAGAGGTTAAGATTTTTGCAGGGGTTCAGCCTTTTTTTTTCAAAGTTCTTAAGCTGTGTAGAGAGTCCCAGAAGGCTTGTTAAAAGCAGCCAAGAGGAATTCCAGAGTTAATGGAGGGCAGAGAAGCACTGACTTCAGTGTAGGTTCTTGAAAGTACAGATAATAGAACCTTCTTAACTCTTCTAGTTACTATTGCCTAGTGCTATATTTGAAGTAAACATTCATAGAGTTCTGATGAAAACAGAGAGACAACCAAGTCCACTACTTGATGCATAAATTGAAATATTTCTTTCCAAAGTAATTTTTTATTCTAAAAGGTAAAATAAAATAAAATAAAGTAAAATAACATAAAACAAAATAAAGTAAAATAAAATTAAAAAGTAAAATTAAAAAAAATAAATTAAAGTAAAATAAAATAAAATACAGTAAAATAAAATAAAATAAAGTACGATAAAATAAAATAAAATAAAGTAAAATAAAATAAAATAAAGTAAAATAAAATAAAATAAAATGATTGTTCAGTAGTTAGATGTGAAAGTTATAGCCAAGTCACAACAATTCCTGAGATTTCGTGTTGCATATTCCAGTGTTGGGTCCAACCATGAAGAAATACCCTCCCCCCGCCTCAAAAAAAAAAATTATGCCTTGGGAGAGCTTAAATAAATATGTTCTAAAAGGTGAAGAAACCTAAATATGGTAGTATTAGTGACTGAGATCTTTGTGGATCTTGACTTCAAAGGTGAGGGAGCACTGGACCAGGCTGCCCAGAGAGGTAGTGGAATCTCCTTCTCTGGAGAGATTCTAAACCCACCTGGACATTGTGATCCTGGGCAACCTGCTCTGGGTGATCCTGCATTAGCAGAGGGTTTGGACTAGATGATCTCCAGAGGTCCTGTCCAACCTCTGCCATTCTATGATTCTATCATTTTAAAAGTATGTTTGTATATCTTGAGTTCTCAAGACCTGGCAACTATCCAAACCCCAGCACCTTGCTCTCTGGTATACTGTGCACCCAAGGAAGCTTACGATTCCAAACAGTTAACTGAGCTAGGCTGTGTGCTTTGACCATAGAATCATTCAATTAGAGAATCCAGGGTTCACATCCCTCTGGAGATGGTTCTTTAACTACGTAAAGTATCCTGGAGCAAACCTTCCAAAAGCAATCTCCTGAAACTGGTATTTCCTTACCCTTCTCCTGTCACCATCTGGCCCAAAGCAACTTTAGTGCTTTTGTAAAAAGTAACGAATTAAAGATGTGATCCCAAGAAAGCCCTCTGAAGTCTGGCGGCTAAGGCATTTCTCTGCAAGCTGCTTGAAGAGAGGACAAATCACAGAATCCTAATGAAAGCTAACCATGAAAAATACCATCAAGGAATTAATTATCAGCATACACACTGTCATGAACTGTACTCTGCCTGCAGCAAGCAGCAAATTACTGCTAACTGGGTTAGTTTGAAAGACACTGTAGTACAACTTCTTGGGATCCTACTAAAAATAGCTACAGTAGCAAAAATCATGTGTTCCAAGATCATCATCTACACTTTGTGGGTTTTTTTTAGTTGAAAGTATCGGCAGTTCACATTTTTCCATGTCAGTTGCTTTTTTTTTTTTTTTGTCTTGAAAAGGATCAGTGTCTAAATTTTCCACTGTTGGAAAGTAGTAAGGGCTGCCACATATCAGCCTTGAATCCAATATTTGAAAGAGACTAACTTACTAACTTCATAATTGCATCTCTGTTTTTCATTTCAGGAAGCTGCTTTAAGAAGAAATCAGTAGAAGGCATGTGGGAGATAAAGACTACCTTGTTGCCATAGCAATGGGCTCAGATGTAACTGTGAAGTTACTTACAATCTTGACATTGCATGGATGGATACAGATGTTTTTTAAATGAACGGCTAAAATGTACAAATGCCTGTTTATCTCAATTACTTCTGGATTTTCTGTGTAAAATGACATTTTTAAGAGGTAATCAGAAGGGGTAGAGGTTACAAAAGTTCATTTTTCATTAACTCTGAAATGGACAGAGGTTTGTATATCAAGGCAAAAGAGTCTCCTCGGGTAAGAGAAGATACATGCACAACACAAATAAAAGGCACATTCAAAATCCCTGTCTGGTATTTATCCTCTCACTGGAGGCTTCTGTAGCCATGTCGTAGGTTTGAAGCACTAGTGGAATGGAATATTTGATTTGTAGAGGAGAGTTACTGTCCTAGAATTATGGCAACATTATTTTGAAGCATTCCTGTTGCAAACACAAATATAACCTCCCTGGAAAAATTGTTCTTTCGTAGAGATGCTTGGTGTACATGTTGTTACCTGGCATTAGAAAAACAGAAGAGAGCACTGAGACTGCAGGTCTCCTAAAGGCTCTACTCAACAAGAAGCATCAGAGCTGCCTGGCTGTGACTTCCCCAGGGCACCTCGGCAAGGCAGGGCAGTACTTCTGCAGTACAGCACCCTGCTTTTAAAGCCAGGATGGTTGGTTCTCCAGCTGTTGCTGGCACACAGGCTGGGACACAGAAGGGCTTCTATTGTACAAGTGTTCTGTGAATCTTAAATGACTAATATTGATTAACGTTCTTTTTTGTATGTAGGCAATTTGATATTTTCTAAGTTAATGGCCATTATTTACCCAATGTGTATTACCCTGCCAGCTTGTTTTCATAGTGGATTTAACTGTTGAAATAGAAAGATGCATTGTGTAATGATGAAACACTCCAGTGGCATTTATGCCCATCCTTTTGAAACAAAACAAAACAAAACAAAACAGCACAAAACAGCAAAACATATTCAGTGTTTACTCACTGTTGAAGTCAGCCAACTCAGATTTGAGTTTTCTTTACTGAACTGCACAAAAGCCTGCTGTGAGCTCTGTTCCAAAATCGGGCTGTGGTACTTAAGTGCAGGCATATTTGGTAGGTGGCAGCACTTTCCTACAGAGAAAGAAAAAAATGAGGTTATTCTTGACTTAGTGGAAATCAGCATAGAATTTGTTAAACAGAAGTCGTCAGCGTGAAGCATTTTAAAATAGCTGAATTGAGATAGAGACCTCCCAGGTACAGGCAGGATTTTACCTTCAAGTTATGAAGAGAGTCGTGACTGCCTGTTAAGGTGTGTTGGGGCTCTCTTCAGTCACCCAGTGTCTCTTGTCTAAGACACTAACACACTGGCAGGGGTAGGGCACTAACAGTCTCACATTAGCTTCTGCTAGCAAACAAGGCCAAGCTATCTGTCATTTCTACAAAGTCTGTAGTTCTTGGCCCACATGTGCCAACAGTCACCTGATACTTTTCAGAGTTAAACAATAGTGAGGATTACTTACTTGTTTATAGGCAGCTTAGCTGAACAATGCAATTCTTTTAGGTGTTCTGGAGGACCTCTCCAGATCACTAGCATACTATCTTCTTGCCTTGAGTGGCAGGGAATGGGCATCAGAGCCACACATCAAAGAAACGCTTACATAAACCACTGTAAGCCCAGCTAATACAAGAGAAGAAAGTAACGTCATGATGCTGAACTCTGTTGTGACCAGATATTATGAGACAGAGACCTCATTGTGATGGGTGATCTGAGGGCTGTCAGAACAGCTGGTCTAGAGTTTGTGTGGCACAGCCTACTCCCACCTGCCCTTGCAGTAGCAGGGCTAAGCCATTCTGTTACACCAGGGCCTTGTGATCATGGTAACCGTACAAAGGGGAGAGGCACTGAGCTCATCAACCTGTGACTTGTCCCTGTGCAGCTGGGCTGCCAGCCCTGGGAACTTCGGTGCTGCTCCTGCTAAGCACAGCAATGGCTGGCAGCTGAGACCAGGCACATTTTAAAGGTATTTTACTCTGCTGTGCACAAGCTGAAGAGAGCCTTGGTTACACTGAGTACGAGGTATTTCTGTGTATATACAGTGAATCTTTTCTTTGTGTGTGTGTATACATAACGAGCATAATGCTATCTTATTTTCACTACAATAAACAAATATTTCCAAAATATTTTTTCTATAAAATCAATGTAGAAATTGAGATTGATATGAGTTATCATGAAGATACCTTGAAGAGAAAAAGTGTCATAGCCATGATGATTTGTGCATGTATGATCTGAAAATTTGGGGTTCATTTAGACAGAATTGCTTAAGTGGTTTTCTAAAACAAATGCAAAATGCAGTCCATTATCACTTGCAAGACTTTGTTCTGAAAAATCATGCTGGAAAAGTTCATCATCAAGTACATTGCTTTCAATTAACCTCTATGCTCATTTTGAAGATCTTTCATCTCTAACCAAAGAGCTGAAACATGTTGTTACTTTGGTGATCTTCAACTCTTAAAAACAAAACAAATATCCTCCCACTCTTCAAATCTCTCCATCTAAACTGTTTGGTGATGCATCTTACAACATGCCAAGAAAGACTGAATAAACTTACTTTCTTTGTTACTTTCCCAGTCCAAGGGAGAGACAAAGAACATTAAACATCCTAATAAAAATAAAAAAACAACAACAAAACAAACAAACAAACAAACAAAACCAAAACAGACCAGCTCTGTATACAAATCAGCCAGTATTTGTTATCAGTTAACACACAGTAGTGCACTTTCTAAAAGTATGAAGTGCAGGACGGAATTACTTACAGAATCATAGAACTGTTTCAGTTGGAAAAGACCTCTAAGTTCATCAAGTCCGACCATCAACCTAACACCACCGTGGCCATTAAACCGTGTTCCAGAGTGCCATGTCTACATGTTTCTTGCACACTTCCAGGAACGGTGACTCCACCACCTCCCTGGGCAGCCTGTTCCAATGCCTGACCACTCTTCCAGTAAAGAAATTTTTGCTAATATCCAACCTAAACCTCCCTTAGTGGAGGGGTAATTTAAGAACATGCACAAAAGCAGTTATTGTTTAGGGAACACTGACAGGTCTATCAGCTTCTGTGTCCCCCCTCAAGGCTTGAAATAGACCAAAATTGACATGACACTGCCAACTGCCTCTTTAACAGATCTCAAACACGCAGCAACTCATGTTGGACCACAGTGCCACATGTTACAAAAAACACTGGACTTAAGTTCTGCCTATACTTTTTCTGGGGTCTCTCACGGCACCGGTTCACTGTGGTACAGTTCTGCCATGGCTAGAAACTCAGATCAAGCATTCAGAGCTACAATACTGACAGCATTTCATGAATTGTGTACTTGTCTTTTATTTGTTAGCTTTTCAGTGAAGTGTCTGACAGAGCCTTTCCCAGCAAAAAAAAAATACTTGGTTACTGTTTTAGCTGTTCTGTTGAGGTCCAGTTTGTGGCATTCATGTACCACTGGCTAACAATTTGGTCCCAGCAAACAGTTTTCTTCAGGTATTCAGAGACACCTGAAACTCTGATTTTGTCAGAGTTTAGAACTTAATTACTAGAATGGAAAAAAACTTTAACAACGAAAACTTTAATTCATGTTCCTCATCAGACCTGCTGGGCTGCAAAAAGAGCATGAAAGAACTCTCAGCACTCTTCTACGTGGAGTCTGTGAACAGTAGGCATGTTAAGCTTCTAGAGCTCCAGTTATCCTATGAAAACAGAAACCAAAATTATTCAGCAATACCATTTTATCTCTCTATCAATAAGCTCTGTAGGACAGATGCAGACTGACTTTGTGCAGCACAGGAAGTGTAATGGGGCACTGTTACTAAATATTGGTAGAATTTCGTGGCATTTTGCTAACTTGAAGGTTCATTTAACACCAGCAGCATTTCTGTCTGGTCTTCCCACTATTTGATGCAGTTTGGGAACAGACACATGATGTTCTATGTAGCATCCATTTGTTTGCCTTAGTTTCTCAACTGGAAAAAAAAAAAAATCCAAAGATATTTCTGGGTCAGAAAAGGATTTTTTTGTTTCATTTGTCAGTCCAAGTGGGAAAGTTTTGGTTTTGCCACATTCAACACTAGTTGGCTCTTCTACTCTAGATTATTAATGACCCTCAGGAATTTTAGTTGAGTCCCCATCTTGGACTCCTGCCCACACTACTTCTCACTCTGCTGCTGGGTCACCCACTGCACTTACTGTGAAAGCTCTGCTGGGAGAATGGCAGCAGGTTGCAGGACTAGAATGACAGCTTGCCTGAGGTGCTACAGCTGTTCAAAATGAGCCAGCTGTACACCACCTCAAACCTTCTGCTTTTCATTTTCCTCTGTTTCCAACTCAACACAAAACCAGATTTTGACTCTTATTTGTTTCAGGACGAAAAATAGTCTCAGTATTGGAATTCTGCAGGACACATGCCATTTTTTTTTTTTTAATCCATTCTACCATCAACACATCTGAGGACTATGTTTCTGTATTAAATATACAAGTTGGCATAAATTACACTTAATATCTGACCTCACCTCCCACCAGCTGTCATTTATACAACCAGCCCAACAAAAAATACTATCTGTCTTGAATCATTGAAGGTTGAAATGTTATTCAAAAGTCTCATATTAAATACAAATCACAGTTAGTGTTCACTGGAGTTGTGATTGTTCCTCCACAGCTGATTACCAGATGGGGAAACTATGTTTTTCTGGAAAGGGTGATGTAGCTTGAACAGAAAACAATAACAGATACAGCCATACATCAAAACTTTATGCAGTAATGTGGGCATGTGGCTGGATCAAAGCGGGCAAGGCAAGAAGCAGACTCTCAGCAGTGAGCATAAAAGCAATCCCAAGGGGGAAAGAGTTCCATCTAGTCACAGGAGACAGTTGCAAGGAAATTCACAGCTCCACCTAAGGAGGATTACATAGTGATTACCAGCGCTCTTGTCCCAGAAAGGGAGGATGCTGCTGCTGCTACTGCTAAGAATGTCTAGCAGCAGCATGGGATCAAGTCTCTTAGCGTGACCCACAGCTACCTGCTGGCTGTGGCTCACTGCTTACAGTTCCCGTCATCTGGTCAGGAAGGGAGCGGCTCCTCTTTCCATCCCTATTTTCAGATGGGAAGATCAGAGAGTTTTGATACACAAAAAATGCTTTATGCAGTTCTCTAGTAAACCAGAGCCTGCTGCACAGATTTTTTCCTTTTTCTTATGTTATTTATTTTTTATTAACCCACAAACAAACAAAACCAACAAAGCAATCAAACAAAAACAACCACCAAAATAATTTTAAAAAAATCCGTTCCTGCACTTCTAGGGTTTGCTTTCTATTCTATTCTCCATAAGTATGGATGGGAACCTAAGTCCATAAGTATGGGTGGAAAGGCAGCAGGACTGCTCATTTTCCAGTTTATATTTATTGTCCTTTGTACCATCACAGGATACCAGTGAAAAGAGACTGGCCACATCTTAGCACCCACTATTCAGACATTTGTAAATATTAATAAGATCCCCTCTCATCCTTCTCTTCTCCAAGCTAAACAGTCCCAGGCCTCTTATCTTTTCCTCATCAGACAGATGTTCCAGTCCCTTCATGTTCTTTTTTGCTTCCATTGCATTTTCTCTAATAGTTCCCTTTCTGTCTTGATCTGGGGAGCCCAGAACTGGGCATAATACTTCAGATGTGGTAGGTGACTTAGGAGTGTTTTGGGGTCATCTCTCAGCACACCACATGACTCCACTGACAGTTTTCAAAGGGCAAAGTACAAAAGAGCTTTGCACTTACCTGCTGAGAAAAAAAGAAACAAGTTTCCGTCGAGGCATTTGAAGAAGAGGAGCAGTCCACAATTTACAAGCAACATAAACCAGTTTCCAAAAAGGGACCATTTAGCCTGAAAAGAAGGAAGAAAGTCATGTTAGGAGTAACAAAGCAAATCAATAGTTTATTATTTTTAGGATGTGTTTTCTATATAAGGAAGAGGTGAAGCAGAATCATAGAATCATTACAGTTGGAAAAGATCTCTAAGGTCATCAGGTCCAACCTTCTGCTCAACACCTCCACAGCCACTAGACATGTTGAGAAGCCACATCTACCCATTTTTTTAACACATCCAGGGATGGTGACTCCTCCACCTCCCCAGGCAGCCTGTTCCAATGCCCCACCATTCTTTCAATAAAGAAATTCTTCCTAACGCCCAACCTAAACCTCCCCTGGCACAGATTTAGGCCAATTTCTCTTGTCCTGTTGTTAGTTACTTGAGAGAGGAGGCCAATACCGGCCTCACTACAACCTCCTTTCAGGTAGCTGTAGAGAGCAATACCATGATCGCTATGGTTTGGTACACATTCAAGTCAATAAACTGCTCTTGTCTAAGTATCTTTAACATTGCTTTAAGGAAAAGAGGGCAGAACCCTGACCCTTTTGCCCAGTCAGGCCCTCTGCAACCTGCTGCTGTAATCCAAAGATAAGCAGGGAGGAAGGATGGAGCATACCACAGGAATCTATTAAAAAAGGCTAGCCGGAAAAGTGTACTTCTGAAATATTAGCAAGGGATGTGCATGACTGAGTATAGTTGAGGACCTGCAGCTTCACAGATCAGCAACTATTCAAGAACTGTTTTGTATCAAGGATCCTCAACTGTCTGTGAACAAAGTTGTAAGCCATCAACCACTTCTCTCCAGATGGAGCATTGCAGAGTCCCACATCATGGTATAAACCCCCGACTAGCTGTGCTGACCAGGATGTTCCATAAACATGTGACAAAACTTCCCACTGTTTGTGCGCAAAAAGTGGATGATTTTATATGATGAAAAACTTGAGCTGGCAGTTTGTGGGGAAAAAAGCAGGAAAATTGAGCAAAACCAGAAGGGCTATCCAACCCTGTAATACAGAAACCCAAAGATGTGAATTTTTCACCCCTTTTGTGAATCTCACATTAACATTTTTTAAAACCAGCTCTAATTAAGTAAACCTCTTAATGTACAGTGTCAAAATGGTAGTGCACAGTCCCCATTCAGCTCTTGGAAATGGGAAATCTCAAATCTGTCAACAATCAGCACGTGTAGGACATGCTCCAGCAGGTTCATGTTGAGGGGCTCCAGACCTGCACACAGTAATGCAGGTGGGGTCTCACCAGAGCAGAGTGTCAGAATCATCTCTCCTGGTCTGCTTAGCTTGGATTCCAGTCACCAGTCTACAACTGAAGACTCTGTGAAGGGTAGCACAGGCTGAAGTTCATTGTATGCCAATTTGCTTTCTTAAGCATACAATTATAAATGGAGTATGAGGCTGCTCAGGCTGTGTCCAGGACTGAATTAGTCTGTTGTCGTGGTAAGCCAAATAGGCTTATACATGTCCTGGCCTGCCCAGAAACATTTTTCTGCTCTCCCTCCTTGTGTTTTGGGGAGAAGCAACCGCGGTAAAGAGGACAAAGAACCTGGAGCCACTGAGTCTAAGGACCCTGGCTTGCCCAGACTTGTTTTGCTCCTGTTTACATCCTGTGGTAAACAGGGTACATACACTTGGCTTGTGTCTGCCTTGTGCAAGGCCTATGTTTTTCTCAAATTTGGGTAAAGCAAGCCTATGGCTTCACCTAATTCAGTCAAGCTTGGCTAACTGCCATTTTGATTGGCTAATTTGTGTCCAAAGGCCCGTTATTCTCAGGTTGTATTGATAAAAGGAGATGAGCAGGTGACACGTGCTCTGCTGTTGTATTCATGCTTGCTGGCTAGCTGCTGCTGCTGCTGCTACCATTGCTGTTTCTGCTTAATGTATTCACTGTCTTCTTGTATCCTGCCATGCTTCACAGCAGTAGGCTTTGCTAAGCTATAAGTTAGCTCTGCTGAATAATAATAAGCCCTGATGCTTTGGGCTTGAACTGTCTGGAAACCGCCTGCTTCGTGTTTACCAGGAACAGGCTCTCCAAATGCCTTCATGGGATCGGCCTGCACAGCCAGTGTGACATCTGTGTAAGACTGCACTTTGCAAGATAGTNAATCAGCACGTGTAGGACATGCTCCAGCAGGTTCATGTTGAGGGGCTCCAGACCTGCACACAGTAATGCAGGTGGGGTCTCACCAGAGCAGAGTGTCAGAATCATCTCTCCTGGTCTGCTTAGCTTGGATTCCAGTCACCAGTCTACAACTGAAGACTCTGTGAAGGGTAGCACAGGCTGAAGTTCATTGTATGCCAATTTGCTTTCTTAAGCATACAATTATAAATGGAGTATGAGGCTGCTCAGGCTGTGTCCAGGACTGAATTAGTCTGTTGTCGTGGTAAGCCAAATAGGCTTATACATGTCCTGGCCTGCCCAGAAACATTTTTCTGCTCTCCCTCCTTGTGTTTTGGGGAGAAGCAACCGCGGTAAAGAGGACAAAGAACCTGGAGCCACTGAGTCTAAGGACCCTGGCTTGCCCAGACTTGTTTTGCTCCTGTTTACATCCTGTGGTAAACAGGGTACATACACTTGGCTTGTGTCTGCCTTGTGCAAGGCCTATGTTTTTCTCAAATTTGGGTAAAGCAAGCCTATGGCTTCACCTAATTCAGTCAAGCTTGGCTAACTGCCATTTTGATTGGCTAATTTGTGTCCAAAGGCCCATTATTCTCAGGTTGTATTGATAAAAGGAGATGAGCAGGTGACACGTGCTCTGCTGTTGTATTCATGCTTGCTGGCTAGCTGCTGCTGCTGCTGCTACCATTGCTGTTTCTGCTTAATGTATTCACTGTCTTCTTGTATCCTGCCATGCTTCACAGCAGTAGGCTTTGCTAAGCTATAAGTTAGCTCTGCTGAATAATAATAAGCCCTGATGCTTTGGGCTTGAACTGTCTGGAAACCGCCTGCTTCGTGTTTACCAGGAACAGGCTCTCCAAATGCCTTCATGGGATCGGCCTGCACAGCCAGTGTGACATCTGTGTAAGACTGCACTTTGCAAGATAGTCTGCCTATGCCTGCCAAGATGAGGAGCCCTGGAAGGGACACACAGATCATCCAGAGAAACCAGGATAAGATCAGAGATCATCTGCCTCTTTCCCCAGCACCTCGTAAAGCTTGGGAAGAATCAGAAGCCTCAGCGGCTAATAAGACACCAACCTAACCCTCTGCAGGTGTTTAGGTACTGTTTGAAGCTGTTGTTAGTCCTGGGGAATTGGGAAATAATTTTTGTGAGTAAATACTTGAAGCCTCTTGTAATTCACTAATTGCCTTCTGCCATAAGCAGAACGGAGCTCCTAGAGTGGGCAAGCAGTGTACGGACCACAAGAACCGTCTTTTCCAGTTCAATTGAGTTTAATGCTTTGTATTATTGCTAATTATTTCTTAAGATTCTAGATCTAGCTATTCCTTTGTATGATGTTTCCGTGACTGTGCGAAGAACTAATTATTATTAAAAAACAATGGTCTGGGTGGCAAGAGTTCTGAATATAAACATTAATAAAAAAATAATTTTGAAAAATACCATCTCACAATCAATTAGTTACCCCTCCATTACACCTGTGCATGGTAAAGATGGCTCCTGGCTTGTGGCAGGGGAGCACATGGGGCAACACAAGTGATGGTCAATTCAATTCTTTGATCAGCAACAGAGTTCTGGAAAACTAGACTGGTGGCAGCAACTGCTGGAGCAGCTGGCAGTTACTGGCCTGGAAAGGATCATCCCAAAGGGGCAGCCTGCATGCACCTCTTCATAAGTTATTCATGGGACAGCAATGTGCCTTTGTGGTCAAGAAATCCAATAGTACCCTGGTGTGCATTAAGAAGAGCATGGCCAGTAGGTCATAGGAGATTCTGCTGCCCCTCTACTCTTCCATGGTGAAACCACATCTGGAGTATTGTGCCCAGTTCTGGGATCCTTGGTTCAAGAAGGTCAAGGGACTACGAGAGAGACTTCAATGGGAAGCCACCAAGATGGTGAGTAGAGTGGAACATATGTCTGATAAGGAAAGACTGAGTGACANGAACAGGCTCTCCAAATGCCTTCATGGGATCGGCCTGCACAGCCAGTGTGACATCTGTGTAAGACTGCACTTTGCAAGATAGTCTGCCTATGCCTGCCAAGATGAGGAGCCCTGGAAGGGACACACAGATCATCCAGAGAAACCAGGATAAGATCAGAGATCATCTGCCTCTTTCCCCAGCACCTCGTAAAGCTTGGGAAGAATCAGAAGCCTCAGCGGCTAATAAGACACCAACCTAACCCTCTGCAGGTGTTTAGGTACTGTTTGAAGCTGTTGTTAGTCCTGGGGAATTGGGAAATAATTTTTGTGAGTAAATACTTGAAGCCTCTTGTAATTCACTAATTGCCTTCTGCCATAAGCAGAACGGAGCTCCTAGAGTGGGCAAGCAGTGTACGGACCACAAGAACCGTCTTTTCCAGTTCAATTGAGTTTAATGCTTTGTATTATTGCTAATTATTTCTTAAGATTCTAGATCTAGCTATTCCTTTGTATGATGTTTCCGTGACTGTGCGAAGAACTAATTATTATTAAAAAACAATGGTCTGGGTGGCAAGAGTTCTGAATATAAACATTAATAAAAAAATAATTTTGAAAAATACCATCTCACAATCAATTAGTTACCCCTCCATTACACCTGTGCATGGTAAAGATGGCTCCTGGCTTGTGGCAGGGGAGCACATGGGGCAACACAAGTGATGGTCAATTCAATTCTTTGATCAGCAACAGAGTTCTGGAAAACTAGACTGGTGGCAGCAACTGCTGGAGCAGCTGGCAGTTACTGGCCTGGAAAGGATCATCCCAAAGGGGCAGCCTGCATGCACCTCTTCATAAGTTATTCATGGGACAGCAATGTGCCTTTGTGGTCAAGAAATCCAATAGTACCCTGGTGTGCATTAAGAAGAGCATGGCCAGTAGGTCATAGGAGATTCTGCTGCCCCTCTACTCTTCCATGGTGAAACCACATCTGGAGTATTGTGCCCAGTTCTGGGATCCTTGGTTCAAGAAGGTCAAGGGACTACGAGAGAGACTTCAATGGGAAGCCACCAAGATGGTGAGTAGAGTGGAACATATGTCTGATAAGGAAAGACTGAGTGACATGGGGCTGTTTAGCCTGGGTAAGAGAAGACTAAGAGGAGTGTTTACAAATATCTGAAGGATGGGTGTCAAGTAGAAGGTGCCAGTCTCTTTTCAGAGGTGTCATGTGATAGGATGAGGGACGATGAATACAAAATGGAACACAGAAGTTCCATCTCAATGTGAGTTCTTTCCTGTGAGGATGATGGAGCACTGCACCAGGCTGCCCAGAGAATTTGTGCAGTCTCCTTCTCTGAATACTTTCCAAATTTGCCTGGAAACCTTTCTGTGTGACCTGCCCTAGGTGATCCTGCTTCGGCGGGAGGGTTGCATTCCATGATCTTCAGAGGTTTCTTCCAGCCCATCCATTCTATAATTCATTGCAGCTGCATAGACAGTGAGTGTTCTTTCAGCAAGATCCCCCATCCATTTGTTCTTTGGAGAAGGGAGATCAAGCCCTGTGACAGTAGGGTAGTTTGATTTGACTGAGAAGTAGTGCACCACCTTTGGTGAGTGCTGTGCATTTGTGGGTGCTTCTGTTGCTCCTGGGAAGCTCACAGCACTGTTCTGGTTCCCCAAACATGACAGGCTGGAAGGGCGCTGGGCATTGCCCAGGATGGTAATACTGAAACAACAGCTGCAAAAGTGACGTTTCCAATGTATCCTGAGCAGACAGAACCACAAAGATCAAAGCATTCTTTGGTTTCAGGATTTGAGGACAGCTCTCCTCATAGTCTACTGGAGAAATTGGTTCCATGACTGCCTGCTCTGCAGAAGACATTAACTACTGGTAGAGTCTTTGCTTCTTAAAAGTAAAGCTGGATAATCACAGTCCTATTCAAAATGTCACCGTAAGCTTTGACATTTTTCTTGTTTGAAATCATTTCTTTAAATCATCCTGGGCTACTTAGCCTATCACATCTAATAAGCAACCTGTCAACTCAGATATGGACACAGTTCTGAAAACCCTGATGCAAGGTATTTCCAAAGATTAAAAGCTTCTGATTCTGTTTCTTTATATATAAATTACATTTATTGATGTGCTTGTATAATATAAAGCATTCATCGGAAGGAAGAGTTCTTCAGTAGAACATTCTTAATGCAAACACTAGTGTTTTGCACCTACCACTGCAATATTTGAAGCATGAGCTGTTTCAGTGGTGACGCAGTGGTATGAAACCCATTAAGGATTTCCTGAATATGATCCAATTAAACATGTGTCAGTCCCGTTCTAGAAGCAGCATGTTGCAAGCAGGGTGCTTTCTATGGAAATCTAGCTGAACATCCCACTCTAGACATTTAGCCTGAAGGCTATCCAGCCATTGAATCCCAAAGCACGCCATAGAATAATTGAATTGTTTTGGTTGGAAAAGACCCCTAAGATCATCAATGTCCTCCAGCTCCAGAACTGAGCAGTCCTTAAATTTTATGATATAGACAAACTGGTTTGACACTGATCTTTTCTTTGGCATCTCCCTCCAGAACTGCCACCCACCCAGGCATCAAGGTCCAATATTTAATATCCTCCCACTGCCTTAAACAAGCCCTGCTCCCAGAATCTCAGAACAGTCTCATCCCATTCTCATGGATTCTTGCCAGCAGCGACAATAAGTACTGGCCATAATTCACAACAAGAGACTTTTTGTAGTAGTAATGAGATGTTATCCATCAGAACATGTATTGCAAATGACACTAAATTGGATGGGAGTGTTGATCTGCTTGAGGGTAAGAAGGCTCTGCAAATAGGTCTGGCCAGGCTGGATCGATGGGCTGAGGTCAGTTATACAAGGTTTAACAAAGCCAAGTGATGGGTCTTGCACCTGGGTCACAACAACCCCATGAATGCTCCAGGCTTGGGGCAGAGTAGCTAGAAAGTTGCCCTGCAGAAAGTGCTGGGAGACAGCTGGTTGAACATGAGCCAGCAGTGGCCAAAAAAGCCAACAGAATACTGGCCTGGAATACTGTGGCCAGCAGGAGCAGGGAAGTGATTGTGCCCTTGTACTGGGCACTGATGAGGTGACACCTCAAATACTGTGTTCAGTTTTTGGGCCTGTCACTCCAAGAAGGACATTGAGGTGCCGGATCGTGTCCAGAGAAGAGCAACAAGGCTGGTGAAGAGTCTAGAGACTAAGTCTTACAAGGGGTGGCTGAGGGAACTGGGATTGTTTGGTCTGAAAGAGTGGAGGCTGAGGGGAGACCTCACTGGTCTTTACAACACCCTGAGAGGAGGTTGCACTGAACTGGGGATTCATATTTTCTCTCTAGTATCAGGTGATAGGATGAGAAGAAATGGCCTGGAATTGTGCCAGGTGAGGTTAAGTTGGATATTTGGAAAAATTTCTTTCCTGAAGAAGTGGTCCAACACTGGGACAGGCTGCCCAGGGAGGTGGTGAAATCGCTGTCCCTGAATGTGTTCAAGAAACACGTGGACCATGGTGGTGTTCCATATCTACTGCAAACTGCAATGAGATGACCAACTCATTTCACACACACCACCAACTCACTATCCAAGGACAACTAATTTTCTAGCTGGCACTGAATCTCAGGAACACTCACATAAAGAGAACATAAACTCAAATATTCTAAGTTACGCTTCATCTGAACAGTGTCCACATAAATAAGCACAGACCTTAATGCAAGAGAGATGTCAACACTGAAAGGTGTTGAAAATTATTTTAGGAATAACAAATGCTTCAGGGATTAACAGTACCATATGGTACCTTTCACCTCCAACTTACTGGTACAAATCCAGCTAGAGCAGGACAGATCAAAACCTTTACCATCTGGTGACTTATTACTGTATGGAAAATAAACAGGTGTTTGGACCTCACACATGCACAGAATCTACCACCATAATGGGAAATCTTGTTAGCTTTCCCAGTAGAGAGCTCACACAGGTCCAGAATACCCTTCTCTCTTCTCTCAGTAGAACTAGTCTATTTGCATGAGGAGCAGGGACAGCTGAATGCCATCTACTACTATCACCCACTATCAGAATTTAAAGTATGATCTACCATGCTTCCAGTAACAGTCATTTTCAAGGAACGGGAAGATTTATGGATCTTTATTTCAAATTGAAATCTCATCTGCTGCTTTCCCCCCCTTACTCACACTTTGAAGCAGCAGGTGTAACAGTATTCTCCTTCCCTCTAGTCTTTAATTTGCTTGTATTCTTAAACCATCATTACTGTGACAGTAGTATTATAAAATATTTCACATTTAGTAGGCTTCTGATCAACCTTAACAGAGAAACCTGAAGTAATCAGGACCTACACCTCAGTGAGTTCATTCGAACATTATCCTTTTTTAAATTCAAGAGAATTGTCTGAGTTTGGGTTCATATGTTTGATTTGCCATGCACCATTTTTTCCCTGTGAACTAGAAAAATCAAAGAAGCAGTTACTATTAGTTTTAAACTTAATAGTAACATTAAGTTTATACTATTGATACATTATAAAGCTATGTTATAAAGTTATACTAAGTTTATATTATTTATTGCATAAGTATCTGAGCTTCCTCTTCTCGATTTATGGGGAAAGTACTTTTTGTATAGCAGATTTTACTCGCTGTTTAATACAGTGGTGAAATCGCTGTGGCATATCTTATCTTATCTTTGATAGTGGAGTTTATTTAAATAACTTGAGACTGGAGAGTTAGAAGATAATTTCTTTGCCTTCTTTAAAACTCTAATTTTATCCTAGTGGTTTTTTCTTTTTTTTTTTGGCTAAGGCTAAATGCAGCTACTTTCACATCACATAATGACCAGGAGCACAAATCACATCAGAGAAATCTCTCAAGTTTCCTTGGAAAATCTGCACCTGTTGTTTTGTAGCCTCTTAATCAAAAAACCCCGGTAAGTATTCTTTTTTCATCACTCCACATACACTTTGAACACCACAAATGGAAAGCATGGCAATGCAGACCAGAGATTTTCTATTAATCCTGCTTTGACTGTTCTGTCAGTATGATTAACACATGTCAAGGAAGACAAAGCTAAGAGAGATTTGTTGAACTGGAAGATCTGCCAGAAACATCATCCTACAAATCATAGTTTGTCTCTTCATTCACAATAGTCTGAACACCTGCGTCTGGATATGGCATTTGGCAGCAATCCCCAGGGAAAATTTTCATCCTTCTGCTAGACTTTTCCAGGTATCTTGGAGTTTTTATCCTTACTCTGTCAAATACACACATGCTTAATAAAGCATCAGTGACCATTAAGTCTATAAATATTCAGGGCTAAAAGTGGCCCTGTACAACAGAACAATTTGCATAACTTCAAAATGCTCAAGTTCCAGGCCCTAGTTTAACCAGTGTGCATCTAGGTCTTTGCAACAGCTTCTCTATTCCCTTCCAGTTCTTGTCTTCTTTGATTATACAACTGCTGAACAACACTGTAAATCCTGGCGGAATTAGTGCACAAGTGCAATGTATAAACAGTTACTCAAATATTTCCAAAGGACCAGAAAGTGCACAGAACCAGACGCTGTCATGTTGTCCACTGCCTGCTAGAAAGGCTTAACCCATTTCAGGATTTGCTTGGCACTTATCCATTTAAGATTTTAATCTACAGACTTTGTCCTTCCAATTCTTCCAAGTATTTGTGGCACAGACAGAAGTCAAGACTGCTTAATTTGAGGCTTACTTTCAAATAGCTTTCTTGTCACTCTTGGCAAGCTTTCTGTCTCTCATCAAGGTGAACATCTTCTCTTTGTCGGGTGGTGCACCATCCTAGTGCGCCTTTCCAGGAGAACAAACACAAAACAATCCAACAAAATAGCTACCTATACGATGCATGTTTAAATGTATTTCTAACCTAGCTGAAACTGGACAGACTCCTGATAGAGATAGAGAAACAAAGTCTGCTTTGAAAGTGAGCACAAAATATCACCAAAAACTTCAACTGCTCTAACAAAAACCAGGGACTGTGGGAGATATCAGGCACTCAGTGTCATCCCCACAAAACCAGCTCAAACTGAAGTGCAGTGGCACTCGTAAGGTAGACCAGGTGACTTACTGAAGGCTGCATAAAGCTGAAACATAGCTCCTATGAGATTTGGCAAAAAAAGGGCTACGAGTGTATTCCTACAGTTTCTGGCTCCTCTGGGAACATGCTTCCCAAAAGGTAGAATCAGCTGAGAAGTTATCATTGCTACACTTGCACATTGCAAAGACCCCTGCAATGAACTCTTAGATGCCTAGTGATACGTGTTGGAGCATTCATCATCATGATCCTATATAGATGTAGAAACATTGTTCTGGACAAGCTTAAAACCAAATTTCATTCCTAGGTGACGATGACTTTATTTTTGAAGTAAAATCACCTCTACCTTTGTAATCAGGGAGGTTCAAATGCTAACCTTTTGGACCTTCACTTACAGAGCAAGAGATATTCAGCCTGCGGAACTGCCCATGACATAAAAGAGCCCTCAGTAAAGCAAGAGCGGAGCCTACAGGGAAAACAGATCACTTGAGCACTGAGTATCAGCACCCTGGAATCTCTGGGTAACACAGGGGCAATTACAGAGGCTGATAAGCTAAAATCGGGAGTCCAAACCAGCAAGAAGTCCAAGTCCTAAAAAAGAATTTTAGCTCCACTGTATCAATTGGCTGCCCATCTGCCTCCATTGATGCTAATGGGTAAGGGAGCAAGGAATACTTTCTGACAACAAAGGATGGTGGCATTTCTGTTTCTGGTAGTGATCAGCTCCTGGTGGAGTTTCACAATCAGTGTTAAGTCACAGTGGGTGCTTGATACCTAACCAGCAGACCACACAGTCAACTGTCTTTTGCTTCATTATTCTACTCTTTCAATATTCTACAATATTCCCTTCCAGTCCTTCGAGTGGAATTGCACCAACACCTGAAACTATCAGCATATCCAAGGAAAACCACCAAGGAAAACCAGACTCCCAAATCCAGCATTATCCTTTTCCATAGAGAGAAAGGAAAGCACAAGGGGAAGAATACTTTCACCTACATTTGCATGGAATGCAAAATATTTTAATTTGTTAATGATTCCAAAATATGGATACAAGTATGCCTAGACTTTGCTCTTTTATCTCAGTTTCCAGATAGGGAAATCAACCAACAACATTTTGAATGAAGATTTTTTTTTTTTTTTAAATGACACACCACTACCAATCAATCAACTGCAGACCAGTGTTATTAGGTGTGCCAGAAAACCCCCACAGAAAAAAGGAGAATATGCCATTAGCATATTCTCTGTTTCTTGTTTGTCATGTTCCCTGCCCTCTTCTCTTTTAGTTTCTGATTCTTTGCTCTCTTCTCTTTTAACTTTCTCAAGTTCTCCTACCCAATACCTCTGTTTCTTACAACATGAGTACAATCTTTCCATTTTCTTCCTTCCAAGAGAAAAACATGATGGCCACTCTTGAAGGCATCTGACAGCAATACCTTTTGGTATGAGCATGTATACTTCATCCATGTCCTCTTCTGTACCCCCCATGCAGCTGACACCACAAAACTCACGTAAGTGCTCCAGCCTTTGCCATCAGTCCTCACCTTCTTTTGGCAATTCTGCTTTACATTCTGCACACGACTACCACAAGGTACTTGAGACACAGGGTACAGAAACACACGGCACTAAAACCCAGCAAAATCCAACAAAATCTGTCTAACTAACATAAAATAAAGCAGAGTAACACCTCAAACTGTAATTGTGGAGCACAAATAAATATTTATGAGAGGTTCTGGCAGGTACTAGGCATGCATTACTTCTCCTTCAGGTTACATCTAGAAAACTCTCAGCGTCTGTATTGTCCACCTTGTGTGTCATATATCAGTGTTTAGCAAGCTGTCAAGTGGCATAGATAATAATTGTTATATTAAAAACTGCTTGTTGAACTACTAGCAAAACAAGCTCATTAGAAAGAATAAGAGACAAAACCTGACTGAATTTCTCTTCCATTTTTATTCATCCTTTAAGGACAATAAGGATAGCAGATGGTTTATCATTCCTGCACAGCTTCTGAGCAAAGAGAGCTGATCCATTTATTTAAGAGTATTATCTTCTGAGAGCCCTGTGTTTGGGAAATGGTTATGTTGCAAGAATGCTATCCCAACAGACCCAGAAAAATGTAAGCTTTCCTGTCAGTCAGATGAGCCTCTTTATCCCATTTGGCTACAACCTTGGATAAAAATAGATTGCCATCTGACTAAGCAACTGTGAGACTGAAAGACACATGCTGGAATGCAACTGATCTGAATACCAGTTAATCAGCTGATGCTTTTCCAGCAACACCTTATGGATACTGGGAAAGCATGAGACTTCTCTCAGTAGCACACTTCAAAAAAATAAATAAAAGTAAGCATTGGCTTTTTGCCAGTTTTGAAGGTTTTTTTGTTTGGTTGGTTGGGTTTTTTTATGCTGTTGGGGTTTTTGTTGTTGGTTTAGTCTTTTGTTATTGGTGGTGGTGGTGGTGGGCTTTTTCTTATTTCAGGGGTTTTTTTAAATGGCTATACTACATCTTCATAATTTTAAAGAAGGTTTGTTAACTTCAGCCTTCTCCGTAATTTCTGTGTGGAAAGTCTCATGCATTTTTTAAAAAGTTTTTGGGCTTCTTGCTCCTCCACTTGTTTCTTTGTTTGTTTGTTTTTTTTTTTTTTTTTTGACAGAAAAGAAAGATAATAGAGACTCAAAAGCAAACAGAGTTCAGAAGGCCTACAAGGTTTCTATGGTAAAGACCATTTGATGTTAGGCTATGGTTGGTCAATTATCCTAAGGTCTTTTCCAACCAAGCAATTTTATGTAACATGCAAACATATATATTCAAACTGGCAGAGGAGAGATTTAGACTGGATGTTAGGAGGAACTTCTTTCCAGTGAGGGTGGTGAGACACTGGAACAGGTTGCCCAGGGAGGTTGTGGCTGCTCCCTCCCTGGAGGTGTTCAAGGCCAGGTTGGATGAGGCCTTGAGTGACCTGTACTAGTGGGAGGTGTCCCTGCCTATGGCAGGGGGTTGGAACTAAATGATCCTTGAGGTCCCTGACTCCCTAAGCTACTCATACAAATGTCTTTTGAATACCTCTAGGGATGGTGACTCCAATTTTGCAGCAAGCAAGATGGCAATCAGAAGTTTGATATGAACACTAAATTCTCTCTGTTCTGCCTCCTTCCCATATTTTTTTTTTAAATTAAATTGGATGGTTAATGGTTTAGATATTGCAGAGGACATGTCCTTAGATCCCAGAGCAGGCAGACAAAGTTCAAATTCACTTTCTTTTAAATACGGTGATTAGTTCTTGGTCCACAAAGATACTAAAGAAGAAATAGCTTTTTTGTTTGTTTGTTTTTTGGGTTTTTTTTTAGGTTGGAAGGGACCTCAAAGATTATCTAGTGTCAACCCCCCCCACCAAAGGCAAGAACACCTCCCACTAGAACAGGTTGTTCAAGGCCTCATCCAATCTGGCCTTGAACACCTCTAGGGAGGGAGCATTCACAACCTCCCACAACCTCCCTATGCAACCTGTTCCAGTGTCTCACCACCCTCACCATAAAGAGCCCTTTCCTAACATCTAGTTTCCCTCTTCCAGTTTAAACCCATTACCCCTCACAAGACCTTGTAAATAGTCCTTCCCCAGCTCTTCTGTAGGTCCCCTCATAGCAGAGGTGCTCCNTGTCATGTGGGACAGAGCCAAATGCCTTACTCAGGTCCAGGTAGATGACATCAGTTGCCCTTCCCTTGCCCACTGTTGCTGTGACTTCATCATAAAAAGCCACTGAATTTGTCAAGCAAGATCTGCCCTTGGTGAAGCCGTGCTGGTTACCACCAATCACCTCTGCTTTGTTTTCCATTTGCTTTAGCAGGCATCTGCTCCATGATCTTGCCAGGCACAGAGGTGAGGCTGACTGGTCTGTAGTTCCCAGGGTCATCCTTTTTTCCCTTCTTGAAGATGGGTGTCATGTTTGCCCTTCTCCAGTCAGCAGGAACTTCACCAGTCTGCCATGGTCTCTCAAATATGATGGACGGTGGTTTAGCAACTTCCTTTGCTAGTTCCCTCAGGACCTGTGGGTGGATCTCATCAGGCCCCATGGACTTGTGCACGTTCAGATTCCTTAGGTGCTCACAAACATGATCTTCAATTATAGTAGGCAGATCTGCCTGCTCCCAGTCCTTACCTTTGCCCTCTGGGACTTGGACATTGTGGTTGAAGCCCTTGCCGTTAAAGACTGAGCTTCATAAGTTTTGTCCAGGAATCACATTTTACCACCTAGAAGAGGGAAGTCTATGAAGAGACATGTATATATCAAGCGAGGAAGAGATGCTCAGATCTCAGAGCTCCCCATTTCTCCAAGTGATACTCTAACCTGTTGGAAGGAAGGTAATTTTAGTGTTATTGTAATATATATTTTCTGTTAGCTGGGAACCTCCTACTCGCCCACATGGTACTTTTCCTTTTAAGTTCAGCAAGGGCTACTCATCCTAGTTGTAGCACTACACACAGTCAAACGAAGTCATTGCATTTTTGCTGAAGAGGATCAAATGAACATGTAGGGTCAAAAAGCCTTGCATCCACTGAGCTAATTATAGCAGGAGGTGAGTGTGTGTGTTGGAGGGGGAAGATGAGAGCTGGCATGCTGAACTTGAAAAGTGATGTGCACAAACCCCCACAAGTATAAATTTCAAGGATTTATTGCAGTGCAAATGCTGACTTGAGTCATAACTGTTCTCTAGCCCAAGATAGTATATATGGAGTCGTTGGTTGTAACATGTTCTCAGCTTTCAGCAGTGTGAATAAAAAGTATGTGTTATATTGTGGATTCTTCTTTTTTCTTTTGGCACCTATTTTTTGGGGGTGTGTTACATCCTTTAACTGTTTCTTGATGTGTGTGCTTCCCATCAGCACCCAAAGCTGCACTCATCAGTATGCATTTAAAGGCAGCTGAGACAAGATGGCAATGTGGGTGTTTGATGGCCATAAAAGTAATAACAATTTAGAGTTTCATGCTATTCAAGCAAAGCTAAGGTTCTAGGCCAGTCTGGCTACTAACATTTTTCCTCTGAGTTTGAGTCACCACCACATAACAGCTGGAGAACAAGTCTGTGACAAGAAACACGTCCTGTTGTCAGCCTAGGTAATTTTGTGATGTGCTACAGATTTTGCACAGGAAATGCAAATTCAGTACCTATAGAACTGCCTAGAAGGCCTAAGTGACATTGCATTGTATAAGCCCCTGTTTAAATAACATGCAGCTTAATAAAATAAAATAAAATCTGTTGGTAAACTTGCCAATATTTCGAAAGGATGTATTTGAAGCAAGTACTAGGAAATTTCTTCAGAGTATCCAGTTGCACAGAGGAATTAAGACTTCAGAAACATCTAAGTCACACAGTATGTGGCAAGAAAGTGACAAAGTCCAACTACTGCAACCTCTGATCTTAAAGATTCTCATCTCTTTCCTCTTCTGCAGTTCCATCCTTCAACCCTCCCTTGCAGCGCAGGGGTGCTGTTGTAAGTCTCGAAACCACCACTGTTCTCATTGCCATCTCTCTGTTTCCAAAATCAAGCAGAATTTGAAGCAAAGGCTTTTTCCAGTCTTTACTAACCTACTTTCTGTCTCCTGCAGACTCAAAGTTCTACACATTAAGATGAAGAGCCTTTCTGTCACACTCATTTGGCTTAATTTTGCCACAGTAGTTAAAACAGTGTCCACCACACACTTCAGCAAGCAATATCTTGTTCTCCCTAAAAGTTTTTAAAGTACGCTAAACCCAAACAGATGTAGCATTTTTGACAGCCCATAAAACATGCTACCACAAACATGTTCTATCTATAAAAGAAAGCCTTCACATAAGTCAAAAGGACAGCATTGCCTTACCACAGTTTCATCAGACCAACGCAGTGCCAGTGTAACATGTTTAGCAGTTTTGACCTATAAAGTCCTAAATAATCTGACTACTCAGAAGACTACCTCATCTAGCTGCATTGCTCCTGTGACTGAAAATCTTAAGCAGGAAACTCTTGTGCTACTTGTGGCAGCTTAAAACAAATCTATTATTTTTTTTTAAATTTGGTTTTCATCTCCTGATTTAAGATTTAAAAGGTTGAAATAACAAGCACTTGGGGATCCTGAAAATAGGGCATTGTTACCCTGTTATTGTACCATTGGCTACTGGTTTGCTTATGGCACAATTTCTGTTTCAGCTACTGCTTGCCTTCTCATCCCGCTCTTTATGGTGAGCAGTGTCAAACATAAACAGGTAGAAACCCATTTATTAGTACAAATGCATGGAATCAGAGAACGCATAGGGTTGGAAGGGACCTTTGAAGGTTGTCTTGTCCTGTCACCCTGTAGTGAGCAGGGACGTGTTTAAGTAGATACCAGGTACATCTTTAACTAGAAATGCATACCTGCCAACCACACAAAACCCCTCTACCTTTTAGTTTATCTGGATCTTTCTGTTAGTTTGTAAATACATCAGCCACATCCAACACTGGAACTTTCACTAAATTACATCCTCTACATCGGTGCATGGGCATTTTCCAGTTTGCTATAAAGGGGGAGAAACACACTTGGTTTGAACTAGGAATAGAATCACAGAGTATTTCAAGTTGGAAGGGACTCAGTAGGATCATCAACTCAAATTCCCTCCTCCTCCTCCTCCTCACAGAAATACCCACAAATAACCTGTATGACTACGAGCATTGTCCAGACTCTCCTTGAACTCCAACAGGCTTGGTGCTGTGACCACTTCGATGGAGAACCTGTTCCAGTAACTGACTGCCCTCTTAGTGAGGAACCTTTCTGTCTGTCTGCTGGAGACAATTAAGTCATTACTGCTGCTTCAGTTATCTTTGAAACAGAAGCATTATGCACACAAAGCTGGGGCAACAGCATGGTTTCCTCAGAGTCACACATACACAGACACAGATGAGCCTGGACATAGCCAACCCTGAATCAAAGCCATGGTCTGGGATTACTGGACAGATGAGCAGGGGTGAAGCTCCAGGGATTTAAAAAGGGCAAGTGTGGAGTCATACACCTGGGGAAGAATAACCCCCTACACCAGTACAGGTGTGGGAATGAACTGATGGAAAGCAGCTCTACGGAGAAGGATTCGGAGTCCTGGTGGACAGTAAGTTAACCTGGAGAAAGCCACTGGTGTTCTGTTGTGCATTAAAAACACTGTGACCAAAGGGTTGAGGGAGGCTTTTCTACCTTTCTATTCTGTCACATGTGGAATACTGTGTCCAGTTCTGGGCTCCCCAGTGCAAGAGAGACAGGAAACTACTGAAGAGTCCAACAGATGGCCACGAAAATGATAGGGGCACTGGAGCATCTCTCTCACAAGGAGAGACTGAGATACCGGGGGTTGTTTAACCCGGAAAAGAGAAGGTTGAGAAGGGATCTGATCAATGCGTTTAAATATCTAAGGAGTCAAGAGGACAGGGCTGGGCTCTTTCCAGTGGTGCCCAGTGATAGGACAAGGAGCGACGGGTGCAAACTAGAACCCAGGAGGTTTCCCTTAAGTGTAAGGAAAAACTTATTTATTTTGAAAGTGCCGGAGCCCTGGAGCAGGCTGCGGGGCCCTCTCCTCTGCAGACTCGGAACCCCGCTCAGTCCCAGGAGCAGGGATTGTCCTGCCGTGCAGCGCTCCGGCCGGCAGAGCGCGGCAGAGGCTCAGAAGCGGTGAGTAGGGCCGGGTCGGGCGAGGCTGGGCTGGGCTCGGGTCCGGCCAGAGGCGCTTGCGCGTTGCCGAGGGGCTGCTCCGCATCCTTTCCGCTCCCGTTCCCTTCGCCCGGGGGCTACGGCCTGGAGCACAAGGCAGGGAACGCGGGCTATGCTGGCTGGAGAGCCTCTCTTTCTCAGCTGCAGGGCTTCAGCTTTTCCAATGGAAAGCACCATACCTACTGCATTAC
The DNA here is from genome assembly GCA_013399055.1 of Ramphastos sulfuratus. Lineage (NCBI taxonomy): Eukaryota > Metazoa > Chordata > Aves > Piciformes > Ramphastidae > Ramphastos > Ramphastos sulfuratus. The sequence goes on along the minus strand of WBNM01010467.1, from coordinate 48,949 downwards.
ACATCACAGAACGAAAGGGGTTGGAAGGGGCCTCCGAAGATCATTGAGTCCAAACCTTCTGCCAAGGCAGGATCGCCTAGGCAGGTCACACAGGAATGCATCCAAGTGAGACTCCACAATCTCTCTGGGCAGCCTGGTCTAGTGCTCCAGCCCCCTCACGGCAAAGAAGTTTTTCCTCATGTTGAGGTGGAACTTCCCGTGTCACAGTGTGTCCTTTGCCCCTCATTCCTATCTCTGGGCACTACTGAAAAGAGACTAAACCCATCTTCCTGACATCCACCTGTAAGGTGTTTGTAAGCATTGATCAGACCCACTCTCAGCCTTCTCCAGTCTAAACAATGCCAATTCTCTCAGTCTTTCCTCATAGGAGAAATGGTGCAGTCCCTTAATCATCCTTGTAGCCTCCACTGGACTCTCTCCAGGAGTTTTGCGTACCTCTTACACATTAATGGCATTAAAACATCTTTTAAAAGCCAAAACAAACAAACAAAACCCAAATCAACAAACCACAACCAAAAAAGTCCCAACCAAACAACAAGCCCCCCTCCTCCAAACCCAAACAAACCACAAAATGAAACAAAAAAAACCAACAAAAAACCTGTGCACAGAATTATATAAAACTAGTACAAATTTAATAATTTCCTATTAAATCATGCTTTCACAGGAGTCAAAGCATCCACCCATTGAACTGTCAATCCCACTTCTTACTTGCCAGTATCATCTGCTCCAGACCAAAGTTTTTCTCTAGGAAACTCTTGGCACCAGGCGTCTTACGGCACTGAACTCCAGAGTTTATCTGAACTTGGGGAAAAGTAGATTGATGTAATGTTTGTTACTTGTGTTTGAGTAAAAATGTACAGCCATGTACATTCGTCTTTCAACAGTCAGTGATTGCACACACTTCTCTATGTTATCCAACTCTGGAAAATTTGGATTCTTATTCCTTGCAATACGTTCATTATTCCAAACCTCATGATATTTCTAATCACCACTATTTAATCACTTTTGTTTGTCTGTCTGGGACAGAATTCTATTTAGTTTGTTCTACCTATGCAAAAGGCATTGCTGCTCAGTGCACACAGATGAGTGTGTGGGCTATATGGAAAATATTTAAATAAATAACAATAATAATAAAGACGATTTGTGAAGCTTCATTGGTGAAGTGACTCAATATGGTCATCTGTGACAGCAGAATTGGAAGAAGTGCTGCCGAGTAAATACACACAGGACAGCTGAAATAAAGAATACTAGGTTCATTCTAGTTGCAAGTTAGGAAACTTTATTTGCAGACTCCAAAATTTTCAATTCCTCAGGCCTAAGCTGTGGATTGGACAAACTGTAGCACTTCAGGGCACGGTTTAATGGCCATGCTGGTCATATGTTGACAGTTGGACTCAATGATCTTAGACATCTTCTCCAACTGAAACAATTCTGTGTTTCTATGAAAAGGTCAGCCCTCACTTCACTGCTCCTTGCAGTAAATACCGTACATTCCTAAACTTTTTTGTTTAAATTAGAGCTGAAGATTATAAAACATCCTAAACTTTTTTGTTTAAATTAGAACTGAAGATTATAAAACATCTTATCCTTAGTCCTAAGAAACCCTGACATTCTCACAGTATAAGCAGTAAGAGTTTACCTTGAAATAGAATTCATTTTGGTGTCACTCAGTTTTACAGATGTTTTCTACATTCCCTCTCAGTTTTATCTTCTGAAGATATCAGTCAAGCTGTAACAGGAAGGAAAAAGAGGCAGCGACACCAAATAAATGACAGTTATATTTTAGTTGTGTCAGTTAATGTGATCCAGCTTAAGCTTCACATTGAAGATACTATTTTTCAGTTCAGTTTTGAGAACTTTTGTCAGAAGCAGGTGAAGACGGAGCAAAAACTAACATATTCTGGGAAAAAGCAAAGGATGGCTCAAACACACATGCTTCAGAAAAACATCAGCCACTTCTGATCCCACCAAGAAGAGGCTTTTGACACTTTAAGAAACAGCTGTTTTAGGATGGCTGTGCACAACACAATGCAGTGGAACTAGGTTTTATAATAGTTCTTTGCATTACGAGGTCACTTGCAGGGTATGTCTTCATTCTGTATGTTAAACCTTGGGCAAGAACCCTAATCCCATCAGGTCAAACCAGCAAGTGTGTCTCAACCAGGAAAGAATTTATAGTAAGAAGGGGAGAATGCTCTCAGATTAGTATCTATTGAAACTGAATGAGGTAGAGGAGCAATTTGTCTTGCATACTAGCCTTGTCCTGACACTAGAAAAAGGAATTAAGTTCAGACCTTGGATTTAGTGCTTAGCACGTTGTGCATTTGCAGATATAAGCCGGCATCACCCTAATGTGCCTATGTGGCCTAAGATACTGTAACCTGCTTCTCAGAAGAGCGTGCTGACTGAGGTTCATCTCTGCATTGCATGGCTTCTGCTCAAAGCTGGCTAGCATCCACCTGGCACAAGGCACAGGCAAGAGCAAGCTTGTGTCTGTCTGCTAAATACCATGCAAATGACCCCTTACTTTACAGTTCTGGTATGAAAGGGACTACACTGTCCAAGAACACACAATTGACAGAATATAATTACACAGTAAAAGAATGTAGGTAGAGGTTTCGAGACGGCAAATATATATCAGCTGAGCTGTGTTCATGCTGATGAACTGAAGGGAATATGGATTAAAGTACATTTTATCCCACTACTATGTTGCGCAACACTGGAATGGACCTCTGTTAAGTTTTTGTAGAATTTCTAGCAGAACAAAACCTAACCTCTGTATATACTGCAGCTAATTGCCTGTAGCACCTGTGGTTGACCTGAACTCAGAGGCTTAGATACTTAAACTGTGAGCAATGATGTTGAAGCTGTGCACTTGTCTTGCATGCTGGCAGGTCACTAGAATTTGACTGACATTCTGTACTCTGTGGAAAATATCAATTCCATACCCTTCATGCAACTCAGCTTCAGATACAAACACACTGCCATTCCATTAGCTGCTCACCAACTAAGTGTAAGAAGAAAGACAAATTACTGTACATTGTTTAATATTTTATTTCATTAATCTCTTCTAGTAACTTCTTGCATTTTCCACAGGTATGCAGAGTTTTAACTCAAGTGATGAGTGTGTTGAAAACTGTGCAGCCAGTTTGTACCTTACAGCTATTAGTAACAGTATCTCACTGTGACCATACAAGTAGTTTAGTCTTTAAGTCTTCACCCTCTGATTTTTTCCATAAGTCTGTTTCAGGTCTTAAGAACCCTGAAAACCTCCAACTTCCACAACCTCCAAGACCAAACCAACCAAAAAGAACCACAGGTAGGTTGATGGTGTTTTCAAGATTTTACAAGGTTGGTTCTTTTTTCAGACTGGGCAATAGAGCAGAAAGTCTTAGTGAGCAATAAGGAGTTAAAAATGAAACAGAGGGGGGCCATGAAGATGATCAGAGGGCTGGAGCAGCTCTCCTATGAGGACAGGCTGAGAGAGTTGGGGCTCTTCGGCCTGGAGAAGAGAAGGCTTTGAAGAGACCTTATAGTAGCCTTCCAGTATCTGAAGGGGGCCTACAGGAAGGCTGGGGAGGGACTATTTACAAGGTCTTGCAATGACAGGACAAGGGGCAATGGGTTTAAACTGGCAGAGGGGAGATTTAGACTACGTGTTAGGAGGAAGTTCTTTTCGGTCAGGGTGGCACTGGCACAGGTTGCCCAGGGAGGTTGTGGATGCTCCCTCTCTGGAGGTGTTCAAGGCCAGGTTGGAGGAGGCCTTGAGTAACCTGTACTAGTGGGAGGTGTCCCTGCCTATGGCAGGAGGTTGGAACTAAATGATCCTTGAGGTCCCTTCCAACCTTACTATTCTATGATTCTGTGATTCTATAACCTGTGGTTTATGTTTTTCCTGTAGTGGCTGAGGAACTTGTATGAGATATATACTTCTCTCCATCCATGAAAAGCATCTACCAACACATTTTTTTCTCAGACACAAATATTCTCAGAGAGAAATGCTCTAACTGATGTCCTGATTTAGCAACCAAAGGTTAGTTCACATGTTTGGCCAATGAAGACAGCTTACTAAGTTGCCACTCCTCTGTCCAACAAAACGAAGACCTTGCCCAGTCCAGGCTACAATCTCAAAAGTCCTAATTCTTATCATCTCTTTGCTCTGAATCTGTGCTGGCTCTTTAAAAATGCACCAGATGCTAGTCATGGTTGCCATCCTTACTGAAAGGACTACTGGTGTTACTGCAGGGATTGCTTCTCTCTCCTGATCAAAGCTGCCAGTCATCACAGGAGAAGCACCTTCTTATGAGATTGCTCGTTTCTCTTCTTCTGCAAAAATGAGCTGTAGGACATGCATCACAGAATCACAGTGGGTGGAAAAGACCTTCAAAATCATTAAGTCCAACCATTATCTAACTCTACCAGGGCCACTACTACACCATATCCTTAAGCACCAAACACCATGACCATGAGCATCAAGAATCACTGTTGTGTGTACCAGTGCTGGGATGAGGGAGGTCTATCCCACTTAAAATCATAATACAAAAGAGTAATAAAATTGTGTATGTTGACCAGGGCAAATATCAGATAGAAAAACACTCAATACCAAGAACGAGTGTAATGGTTTAGTGCAAGGGCTAACTTGCCTGCTCCCCCAACACAGAAGTGAGGGGAAGAGTAACACACACAACTCAAGGCTGGGATAAAGAGATAAGAGTTTAATGTTAACTTAATATATCAGAAGCACAATGCATAATTACCTTAGCTAATAATCTAATTAATCTAATAATACAATACATTATTATCTTAGCTTAGCCTATTTGCAGAAGAAATGCAGTTGTGGTGGGTTAGGAACTTCTGCTCCCCGGTATTGAAATATACCAGAGTAGCTCAAATGGTTTGGAAGTAAGATGAAGTTATATTTACAGCAAAGCAAAATTTACAAACATATATACACACAATATATTTACAAGTATTTACAATTATATGTAAATTAGAAATAATACAGAAGTCCAAACTCCCTCCCAGATAAATAAAACTGCTCAGAAGGGACTCAAAGCTACTCTCTCTTTCTCCCTCTACTTTCCCAGACAGACAAACGAAACAAGCAGCAAAGCTCATGTTGTTACAGGTTAGCCAAGATTAGAGGAGAGATATAGGAGCAGAACAAAGGAGAAGTGAAAAGCAGCAGCGTCCAAGACCAGAGCAGGACAAATTGTTGACATTTTTGGTTTTTATCCCTCTCAGCAAACTGATGAATGATACAGACTTAATCATTATTTTCTTTTTGCAACCAATCATCTGATTTCTCTCATTAAAATATTCAAATTAGCCTCAACCAGCACAGCAGTGAAATACTGTGCTGATTTGAGGCTAATTGGAATATTTTAATAGAGAAAATTATACTATATTGATGTAGGTTTGGGAGTTCCCCGCCCCCCCACACTTTGTAAAAATGACCCAGACTAGAACTCAGCCGGCTGGAAGTTTAGATGAAGCTCTATTTACAGCTCAGCACAATGTACAAGCAGATATGTACACTATATACAGCAATATTTACAGAAATATACAAGGTAAAGGTAACACAGAAACGCAACACCCCTCCCAGAAATCAGAGACCCCAGGAGGGGCTCCCAACCACCCTTCC